>BPLQ01012188.1:0-243465 GCA_021605075.1 Caerostris darwini | reverse complement strand
TATTTTCGAACTCTGTGGTACTTGCAGCAAATGCTACTTTCAACTCGTGGATAGTTAAGAGCTGCACAAAAAAGATATTTGGAAATCCTATTCATAACGTAAACCACCTTAAATGAGAATGACAGAGCATTTCCATGGCTTACACAGCATAAAAAAATTAAGAGTGCGAACTACTTTTACTTACTACTTTTTGGCTCCTTCACACGTAAGAAAACGCAGAGCCTCAAGGGATTCACCATCACCAGTAGAGCCGAGAAGTATTCGTGAGCAAAATCATACATCACATCCACCTGGACAAGCGAGCCGGACTCCTGGCCTGGCTCCTCCAGTCACGACACAAGCGGGCTTTCGGCCAAGGAAATAAATTTCCCATTTTTTCCCATTATTTTTAACGCTTATCTTAGGAATTATGATTCCCTAGGGGCCCATAAATAACACTCGCACGACATGCACACGAAGTGGTTTGTTCGCAGAAGTTTAGCAGACCTGAAAATGTGTTTCTTTTAAGTTTCTTAAAAAACCTTCTTCGGAAGTGCATGGATTTATGCAAATGTTTGACTACCTCAGCTAATTGGGGATTATTTGTCTTAGTTCACCCACTTGTTTCTTTCTCATAGGTCATTTGCTTCAAACGACAGGATCAAAAGAACATTTTTCTGGATTAATCTCTTACAACAATGGAGATAATAAAAGGAAGTGTATAAAAAATAAAGATGCCTATTTAAAAAGGCATGCAGCATCAGTGGGCTTCATGTTCCACTTACGTATGCCGCGATGAAAATACGTGAATTTTGTAAAATGAAACATATTAATTAAAATTAAAAATCATTTGTTTAAAAAAAACAACTGTAAATTAAAAGAAAATTTGTAAAAAAGAATTATAACAATAATAAACTCTTTTACTAAACACATTTTGTAAAATAATTATTATATTATCTTATCAGTACAGTCATCACGATTTGGAGAATTCATATCTCTCCAAAACGTCCCTGTTATAGTACAACATTCCGATGTTGCCATCAGGGAAAAAGTTTCTAGGGGGGAAACCCATTATCTATCAAAAACACATTTCTAACAAGTTGACTCCTCGTCACTTCCGGTTGTGCGCGTTTCTCTCGGGACGTCACTTCCGTTCCCTGCAGTGCCCCACCTAATATTGGTATTTTTGATTGCCAGAAAGGTATCTTTATTAACATTAACAAGGATACTATATTCTAGTCCTCCATTCACATATATAATCAATGAAGCAAATTCATTATTTTTTCATTTAAAAGGTATTTTATTATTTCAGAGATTTTTTTATGATGAATAAATCTATTGTCGGCAGATTATCAAAAATAAATCATTATTATTATCTATATTAATATTAACAAGGATACTATATTTTAGTTCTCCATGCACATATATATTCAATTAAACATATTTATTATTTTGTCATTTAAAGATATTTTTTTAATAATATCCTTCATAGACTTATATGCTTAAGAAATGAATCTTCTGGCTACTGATTATCAGAAATGTATGTTTATTATCCTTATCTACACTGATAATAATGAGACTTTAAATATATTATGTGATAACGATAATATAACAGTTTACTCTAATTCCCTATCCATATACATAGTAATACCAGCAGGGGCTCAGAGTTTAGTTTAGCTATATTGACGAATATTATTGACTAATAAACTTGATGATTGAATGTTAATTAAAAGGATTCTGCATCGGACATTTAGATACTTACACTTCTAAAGGATTGTTTAGGAAAATTAAACTAAGGATGTAAATTAAAGGATGCTTTAGGAAAAACTGATTTTTCGGTTTTTGATATTTCTTTTGTATTTTATGGCTCAAGGCTCAACTTAGCTAGCTGCACTAAATAATTCGTGCATTAAAACCTTTTCAATCTAAAATCATCTTATAGTGAGAGTCATTTGGAATAAATACATGTATAATCAATAAATTCAGTGTTTACATTAAATACATAGGTCTAAAATAGTGTTATGACTAATCCTCAATGTCTGGCAGCGTAGGATGGACACCTCATCAATAGTTTACTCAGGGATGGAGGGAAAGTGAGCAGTTTCTGTTGTGAGGGAGTAACCGTAGGTTGAATGTTGATTCTAACCGTACCTAAGGTTAGAACCTTAGATACTAGGTCCTCTACTCATGTACTCTACCTAGGTACTCTTACTCTTACTCTACTTGGTACTAGTACTTAACCTAGGTACTCTACCTATTCTTCTTGGTAGAAGTTGACTTGGCTCCGTATGTCGCTGAAGACGGAGGACAGTGACTTCCGGGACGATTTGTAGGCGTAACTACGCCGCATTTGCGTATCTTAAGAGAGAAAACCCGGGAAACTCGCACCAGGTAGTCTGACTAACGAGGCAAGATGCCTAAATTTTTAATACATTTTTATTTCTTATTTGAGTACATTATTTTCTTTGAAGTAATCGTTATGATGAATAGTTACATTAATTATGGATTATTACATTAATAATCCATTAATTAAATCTTTTTAACTAACATATTTTTTGTCTATTTTTGTTTTTCTGAGATTTGAAGCCTTTTTTGACAGTTTTTTTTCATTATCAGCTTACTTAATTGTTAAATATTGAACATTTTGTAAGTTGATTGCTTAGATTGCTAGCTTTTTTTTACACAATGGATCTAAACAGTTGCGTATTTCTATTAAAGCTGCAATCGTTTTTGATTGGGACACATATCCCAACATGGTAAATATTAAATAGTTAATTTTATAATTAAACTGATAAAATAATTATTTTGAAAGTTATTTAAAAGATTTACTAAGTAATACTCTTAGTCAAGAAAGTTAAACTTTATACTATAAATTTGTTGCATAAGTATTTATACTACAGCTTAATTATTAATTTTTGTCAGCTATACTGATTCGGATAAAAATTACATTTTAGCTTGATTTAATTATTATTTAGAACTTAATTAATTAACCATTTGATACCTTACAACCCTCGCGAGTATCAAAACTGTGTAACAACCACTTACTGCATCGTAATCAAATTAATGTCAAACCTTGAAATTCAGATAATGCAGGATATTATATCAAGTACAATTAAGTCATAAATAATTAATTATCATCGTCTATGAACCTGAAAGTTAACACGCATAATAAACATTTCAGATTAGCCGCTGTGGACTAATATCCGTATCGACGCCTTGAAATGTGAGACCTCATTTAATAAGTGTTATTATGATGTTTAATGCATGGCTAATAATGCGCATCTGTTACATGCCAAGTTTATTAAATATACGAGACCTTCCATTTAGATGACATCCTGTTTCCGCGGAAAATTGACTTAAAATTGGATACCCTTGTAATTGGGTAAATAGGAGTTTCATTTGAGTTTGGATATAGTACAAAGGATAATAAGAAATATACAGTTTTAGATGAAGTTAAGGATAAATAGATGATTAATTCAGGATACATTGTAAATGTGTATGAATAAAAACATGATAATTTAATATCTTTGAAACAAATATACAGTATAAAAATGAATTACATGAATTCTGAACATTTAAGTATTTCTTTTTAAGTATTAAGTATTTCTTTCTAAATATTAAGCTTTTTTCAAAAGTATTAAGTATTTTTCAGAAATACACTATTTTAAATGAAGTTAAGGACAAATAAATGATTATTTCCAAACACAATGAAAATATACATGAATAAAAGTGTGATAATTTAATATCTTTGAATATACAGTATAACAAGTAATATAAAAAAAAAAAAAAAAAAAAAAAAATTAAAAGTCAATTCCTACTTTTTTTTCACTCTACTGCAGAAAGTCCTTCATAAATAATTTTCATTCATTTTTTTAAGTTTATCTGGCTTCATCTATTGGTAGATATAGGCACCTTAAATATAAAAAAAACTAAAATTAACTTTAATTACTGAATTAATATTTGAAATAAACTGTATTAACATCCAGTGTCATCCACTACAAGTTTAAAAAAAATGTATTTGAATTTGAGTGGATGAATAAAAAGTATTTTATGAACGATTGAAAATTTGAACAAGATATATATATAGGGAGAGTGTGAGCTAATAGAAGGAATTGAAAAATGACTTACATTTTGATCATTCAAGTATTTATTTTTAAATATTAAGTATTTTTCAAAATTTTCTTTAAAATACATAAGCTAAAACATAAATAAATTATAACATAAAATACGAGCGTTTTTCAATGCAATCAAGCAAATTTATCTTGTTTTTTTAAGTAGTCATGATAATATAATATTCGATTAATGAATAAAATAACATTAATGTTGATATGGCCTCTTTTCTGTAATTTTAAATGTTATGTGAATTTTTATCACAAAAATTAGTGAGTATACTATTTTTAGAGGATATACAAATTAGTTTTTAGTGGGTATATTGAGCCATTTTCAATACCACTTATATGAAGATCTAATATTAATTATGACAGCAATTAAGGATGCCCCATTTTTTTTTTTTTTTTTGGCTGACTGTATATTGGAGGTTTTTTTCAATTATTGCAGCTTACAAGCGAGAGATGAAGAGAGGACATTGCTTTCTGGGACACCTTTAAGTGGTGGTTGCCCATATTTGTGTCTCATATGAGAACTCTCCCCCGAAAAGTTCCACCAGAAAATTTGACTATCGATGCGAGACGCTCTTACACTTTCTTACAATTGTCACTGAGTCTCCTCGTTTTTAAAAGCAATCAAATTACAAACAGGACTTACGCTCTCTTACACGCTAGATGAGCATGTTACCACTGAGCTATGAATTAAACTGTAACAGAAATATTGTACTGTTTTTTTTATTTTTTATCTTGAGTTATTTCAAATGATATATTTGAAATACATCAACAACAATAACTCTTATTATTGTTATGGTGGTGGTTAAATGGTTATGGTGTGCTATTAAAAATTATAATAAATAAATTGATTGTGTATGCATATAAATTTATTATAATTTACTTTTTGCAATTTTTCGTTTTCAGGATACCTTGTATATATATATATCATTTTTTCCCTGAATTAATAGAAATAATATAATTAATAGAAGTTCTTGAATCATTAATTTAAAAAAAAAATCGCTTTTAACTAAGTCACTTTTAACATAAATCATAAATTTAATCTAATTAAGTTAATTTAATACCATAAATTTATTTCATACAAATTTATCTCAATTATAGACCTCATGATTAAGAATAATCAAATTATACCAAAAACGTAAAGTTGTTCCTTTTTTGTAGCTATTGCATATTTATTATATAATAAAAGCATCCACACATTACATAAAACACATTTATTGCTCACATATTGTCTCCCAAAGTCAACAAACAGTCAGTGACCCTGCCTTTGTTGAATACCGACCGCACGTACCAGAAGGGGTCAACGCATCTTTCCAAAGTCAAGGCCATGACCGGAAAAGAGAGAATCCGTTCATCCTTTCATCTCAAAGACCCTCTTCCAAACGATTTCAGGGCCATCAACCTTTCCGAAGGTCCCTCGCGGCTCACCAAGGATGTTCGGCCTCCTATTTGACCTAGAACTGGGGTGTGTGTGGCCTTCGACGAGTTGGACCAATGTCAAATCGTGGACCCCGAGAAAAAGTAGGCCTTGAAATGTGGGGCCCCTCTTTGGGGGGATTGTTTTCGTTTTCACTTTCCTAGGAAGAGGCCAAGAGGAAGTCATTGAGGTCGTGCTCTAGTGACCAATATTCAAGAACCTCCCTCTCTTTTCCACCCCTGCTATCTAGAGCAGGATTGTCCTTTTAGGCACGCAGACCCTTTTGAATGTGGCATAATATGAAATCGTAAATTACTTTTGAAATTTGAGATTTTAATGCACTTATTTAAATTCTAATAAAATTAAAAAAATGTAAAAAGTGATATTAATGAATTATTTATTTTATTTAAATACAATTTTTAAATATAATTTTTGTTACAATTTCTAAAGATATTTATTAATTTGGTAATTAAAACTTCTCGATTCACATAATGATTTACACTGGCATGAGAAATTTTAGGCAGCAATTTTAAGCAAACAGATTTGAGGTGGTAGAAAAAAAAAATCTTATTGTGATTAGTACAACGAACATCCAATTGATTAGAAAGGTGATTCGTATTTCGTATTTAAATATTATGGACAAGATATCAAGGGTAGTGTGAATATATAATCGAAAAGTAGTGTGAGAAGTGTACCCTAAAAGATCCAAATCGATAAAAGTAACGTTTCATGAGCTTGGAAGTCTTTCAAATCACAATAGTTGTAATGAAGGTTAATGGTGGTGGACATAGAAAGAAAAGCCAATGAAGCCAATAACATCCTATAAGTGAAAAGAGATCGATTTCAGTGACAGAAAACGTTGCTTATCTGTTGCATAGGCAACAGGACAAGTCTCGCACTTTATTGTGGTGTCGTTATCGTGTTGTGATCAATTTTATTTTGTGTATTATATAAATTTTTATGTGTAATATGCAAGAAATCTTTGATGTTAGTTATTTTAACTATAAAACCCGTTTTTTTTTCATATACAGGGTGATTATAATTAAAGTCCCACTTTCAAAATGCTGTAAAAAAAGAAACACTCGTCACAACAGTTCAAATTTGAATTGAAGATACTTGAAGAAAAGAGAGACGGTATGGCATCAGAAAAAAGTTCCACCAATTTTTCCCATCCAATTTGTTATGACCTTGCCCCTTGTACAGGATTTCCACTAACAGTGCCACAACTGTTGAATGATTTGGAAGTCATTTTTTCCGACAAAAAAACTGAAATCATCAAGCACACTGAACACTACAGTTGGTTTCATGTACAACTCATGCCAAATACGTTGTAATTTCGATTCAAAGTATCCCTGGCAACCGAATTCACTTTCTTTTTGCCGCTTACAGAACCATCTATTAATACACTTTGGAACTTTTTTTTTGCTGCCGTACCGTTTTCTCCTTCTTCAAGTATCTTCAATTCAAATTTGAACTTATTGTGGTTCTTTTTTTACAGCATTTTGAAAGTGGGACTTCAATTATAATTACCCTGCATATAAAACAATGACTTGCTTTCCAGTTAAGTGTTTCCCTAACTCTTTCCCCATGGTAAAATTGACAGAAGCTTTAAATTGAGAATTAATGATATCCAACGTTGGACATCTGGTCAAAGGGTGTTTTTTCCCCCGAAGGAATGAGGGTAGAAGTTTTCTTGGGAATTAAGACTTAATTATCGTCCTCCTCTCCTGGTCAATATTTATTTAATGGCTGCGTGAGGCCTTATAAAGATAGTATTATGGTGAAGAGAGTGTGCTTGTTAGATGATCTACCTTTGATATTTTGAATGCCATATGTTACTATTTGCATTCTTGAAGTAATATCTTTATTTTTATTGTGGATAGACGTCAAATCCGCATGTGTATTTATCTGTAACTGTATGTGTAATCACAGAGCAATTGTATTTAATTCAAAGTAACGCTTGTTGCCTAAAATATAGATAAATCAACTCATTTTGTCTTAAATTACTGTTTTAAATATTTATTTCATGTTTATATAATTCCTTTTCCACTTTATCAAGCCACTGAGGGCTTTCGAATTAGTTTTGATAAAAATGTGGTGTTAGCGAAGATTGATTGATGGGTTTATTGTAGATCACAATGTAGAAAATTCCTTTTAGCAATGTTATTGTAGCTGAAAATAATTTGCAAATATTAAAGTGTTCCCATGAACCTAAAAGTGGCCCTCTTCTTAAAGCCATTATGAGTCTAGTATAGGCCGAGACGTTCAATATATATTCAAGTTCTGTTAATAAAATAAAATATTATAAATATATCCATGATAAATTGACATTCGTTAATGAAGTCAATTTTTTACATTTTATAAACTTTTTATCTTTTTAATTTAACGTAATGATTTTCGCAAAGAATGTAATTAGTGAGTATTTGTTTGCATTTCTTAAAATTTAAAAGCTGTAAAATTGAAAGTCCCATTTAATCTATCTGAATCTAATGTATTTTTATGAGATGTTCAGCCAAAAATAGTGAAAATTTTTAAAAAAAGTTCTTTTCCACTTAAATAAAAGAAATATTTTCCCCTAAATAAAATATATCATATCAACATCAATACTTTATAACCATTTGTTTCTTAAGAAGCGTCAATATTTTACAATGATTTGTTGCTATAGCAATGATGTTATTTCATAAAATTCTGCTTCCGTAACGATAATATTTTAGAATTTTTACCTTCTTTATTAGAAATTGGAAAGAATTAGTATTGACGAATCTGTAAAACAGACTGAACATCAAATTGTTTTGAGCCTTGATTTTTAGTCTTTTTTGATAATTTTTTAAACATAATTTATTAAAATAAAATATATAATGATATTTGTTGCAGGCTATCAGTGCTGAGCCATACGTCTGTTAGTATAATATGAAATTTAGAATATAGAATGGTTAGATTTAATTTTTTATGTATTCACTGAAATTTATAGTTCCATATTTCGACTTACGAACCAAATTTGACCTTAATAATTAACTGCAATTCTCGTCCAATCCTCTCTTTACCATTTAAATTTTAAAATTAGTTTTAAATTACATTTTTGGTTCAAACTGATATACTTTCATGCTATTTTCTATTTCGTTACAGTCCGAAATGACATTTCTAATTTAGATTATTGTGAAAATAAACATAAAATGACTATAAATCACTCATCACTATTACAACTATGCAACTATTACAGCTTTATTTATATAAAATGAAATGAAATTTGATTGTAAGAATGACGTGTCTTCTTAATTTATCATTGAAAGAATCATTCCTGGTTATATGTTTTTATATTCATCATATGTTTCATACCGTTATAATATTTGTATGTTTAGTATAATGGTATTATATTTTTCATTTATGTTTATTATTCGTTTCTTTTCCTCATTATGTATCACACCAAGTTATATAAAAAATATAAATTTTGTTGCTTCGAATCTTTGCATACATGCAAATTCGAATATTTGCTTTTGTATACCTTTTTAGTGCAAATAGAAGTTATTTTATGTGGAATGGACAATTGTTATGCTATACATGATATTTGCTGTGTTATACCATGTCATATATTTGGCTTAGATTCTATCAGTAATTATATTATAATTACTTAGATTCTGTCAGTAATCCAATTATATTTACTTAGATTCCGTCAGTAATTATATTATATTTATTTAGATTTTGTCAGCGATTCTATTATATTTATTTAGATTCTGCCAGCAATTCTATTATATTTATTTAGATTCTGTCAGTAATTCTATTATAATTGCTTAGAGTCTGTCAGTAATTTTCTTATATTTATTTATATTCTGCGAATGATTCTATTATAATTGCTTAGATTCTATCAAACATTTTATTATAATTACTTAGATTCTGTCAGTAATCCAATTCTATTTTTCTTAGATTCCGTCAGTAATTCTATTATGATTGTTTAGATTCTGTTAGTAATTGTATTATATTTACTTAGATTCTGTCAGTAATCCAATTATATTTACTTAGATTCCGTCAGTAATTCTATTATGATTGCTTAGATTCTGTTAGTAATTGTATTATATTTACTTAGATTCTGTCAGTAATTCTATTAATGACAGAATAATCTAATAAATTAGATTCTGTCAGTAATTCTATTATGATTGTTTAGACTCTGTTAGTAATTGTATTAAATTTACTTATATTCTGTCAGTAATTCTATTATATCTTAGATTCTGTCAGTAATTCTATTATAATTACTTAGATTTTATTAGTAATTATGCTAATTTCCGTTATTTCATTTAAAATATGCAAATATGTATAGTAGATATGTATGAATCTTGAAAGAACCACAACACAGCAATGAACTGCAAATGAATTTATTCACAAAAAACAGAACAGAACAGGTCTCGAAGCAGCACATGACTAAGACAGAAAGAGTGTGTAACAGTCAACCTACAGAGCACTGATCGAGAGAGTGCATATTTTTTCAACGTGGCACGCGTACTTTTGGATTCGGTTTTTATGCTCAGTGATGATACGAGTTTGTCTCTTCCACACGTTCTACAGTGAGTGAATGGAATAAATGCCAAAATACCTTCATTGAACTTCAACCTGAACAAGCAGATTCCCTTTTCGATGCATCTTTCTGAAAGCAACAACCATAACTTAATTTATTGTTGAAGACGTGCGTAAGTTGACTTCTTCTAGAAAATATCCCACCCCAGCTAAGCTATTAGTTTTTTTTAGAAATGCATTATTTGAATAACGGTGAAGTGTATAAAATGGAGAAGACCGTGTTATAAAATGCCATCGAGTTAAAGAGCGAAGTAAAAATATGAGTTATCCACAGCTAGATGGCATAAAGATGCCAAAAATGGGTTAGAGGTGTCCTGTTGGATCATCATTGAATCTTTGGTGTTCTTAAACATATCTAAAGTGGATTTATTAGTTTTCAAATTAAAAATTTTCAAATCACTTTTGGAAGTGCCAAAAATATAATTTGTTTACTCTCAAAAAACTTTACATAATTTAATAATTTCAATGCTGTATTGAATCAGATTCAAATTTCAAATGATCCATTCAGCATTTTATTCATAAACAATTTAAACTGACAAAAGTTGTATGTGCTTGAATAAGGTTTAACCAATTATTTTTTATATGCTGTTCTATGCAGTGTAGAAATAGTGTCCAAAGACCACAATTTAGTTTTAGACAGCAACAGGTTTTTATCTCAAGTTATTGTGATTCACTGGGGAAGGATGGTTTTTCAAGACAGAACGCAGTCGTACCGAATCCTAAAGTTTACACCAAGTGCCAATAAGTGGATGTTCTACTACAAATATCTGCCTTGATGGAAAAGGATCATAGAAAGTTCTATCAAACAACTTTTAGACACCCTTGCATATAACTTTCGTATGATGTCTTCTGAAGATGTAAACAATTATGGAGGAAGAGGATTGGTTATTATTGCCCAAAAACAGTACAACCACACCACCAGGTCCATCCAAAATGGAACCTTGCTCCAACAGACATTAAACAATATGCAAACTTAACGCTGTTTTTTTATTCGAGGCCACTTCGAGAAGATCTTTACTTATGCTAAACATCAACACTTTATAAAAATCATACGAGAGGGGGTTAATACATATGACGTTCTTAAAGAAAAGTTAACTGTCGACCGATCTGTGAGGTGTTGAGATACATGAAGTGCTGCACCTGTATGGGTGCTGCCGTCAGCCGACAAGTGAGTGGGGGAAGTTAAGGAGGAAAAGAAAAGATATACATCTATATGTACAGATACAATGAAGGGGGTTAATCACTACAGTACATAAACAGTCCGTGCTACTGTAGGGTGGTAGAGGTCTATTTCCCCCACTGCTGGAAGAGCCCCGCCCTCTCGCATCTGCAGTTGGTGCCCCACAGGTTGCAGCGGCAGGAAGAGTTGGCGCAGCAATCGTTGGGTTTGCCGTCGCAGCCACCTCCTCGTCGGATGCATGCTCGCCTGGAAAAATACACGGATTGCATGTATTAATGCTAATAATGGCACTAATTAACGAAGATAATAGTTTTTGCATAACCTTTTTTTTATCGTCCGATATTTTTTTTCCTAGTGCGCATGCCCATAGGAAACGTTGTACATATTACGCATGCGTATCTGTAATACTGCACTACAAAGCTATTCATATGAGCATGCGCGCTAGGAAGAAAAATATCGTACGATAAAAAAAAAACGTTATGCAAAAACTCTCTAATAACTGGTTAAATTAGCTAATATTATCGTTAATAGAATGGACTGTATAACATAAGATGACAATAAGTGAAGTTATAAGCAGTAGGTTGAATTGATGATGTGAATTTATGTTGGTAATGCTAATGTTCGTACAATGTATAGACAAAAAAAGAATAGCGTGGATTGGTAGAGTATATACAGAGAGTAGTAGTAATAGAATGATAGGTAATGGTGCTAGTAGAATGGTAAGTTGTGTTAGTAATAGAGCGGTAAGTAGTGGTTGTAATAGACTGATAAATAGGGATATTAGTAGACTGGTAGTTAATAGTAGAGTAGATTAATAAAGTAGTAGTAGTAGGATAAGATTGATAGTAGGGGAGCTTAGTGGACCAGTAATGTGAATTAAAATTAGCAATGATATCCTTAGACCATTTGGCTTGGCAGTAATAGAGCGGAATGTAGAGGTTGTAATAAACTAATAAATAGTGATAGTAGTAGATTAGTAGTTAATGATAGAGTAGATTAATAAAGTAGTAGTAGTAGAAGTAGAAGTAGAAGTAGTAATAGTACGATAGAGAGGATAGTAGAGAGGCATAGCGGATCGGTAATTTGAATTATAATTAGCAATGATATCTTAAGACCATTAATAAAGTTACCATTAATAAGGTTTAGTCGTAATTCTATCAATAGAGAAAAATTACAATGTGGTTTGGTGTTGATATTGTTGCCATTAGTAAAGTAGATTAATAATGTAAACTTATGATGATATTAAATTTTTAGTGCTGTGGTTATAAAAGAAAATGTATGTTACCAATAGGAATTGACAATCATTCAGATTGATAATGAGGGTTAAAATTAATAAAGTTATCATTAAAGATGTAGAATTGATAATAAATTTGCCAACTCTATTATTAGAAGTGGAAAATGACATTGATTAAATATGTCATTAGTAGCAAGGATTGATAATATGTGGATCAAGTTATTAATAATACAATATAAGCGGATTGGTCGATATATATATATATATATATAAAATTCATTTTTCCAATTCTTTTCCTTAAATTTTGGTTTTAAGGATTAGATCTAGACAAAGCGTTACAATAATTAAATTACATTTTATGAGTTATAGTGCATCTCCATTTTCCCACTTGCAGCCGGAATAAAAATGTCTTTTTATTCGATTCTTGAAAGGAAATTGGATCAACGTCTGAATCCAAATATAATTGCATTTCTGCCCTCCGTTACCAGAACTTAATTTATCTCCCAGTCAATTGAAACTATGGGATTAAATTGAAAAGATGAAACAATGTCTGAAATTCGAAAATTATGTCGCCTTAAATAATAGCCGAGCGACATAAACTATTAAATTTCATTATTCTTTAGCGCTGTATGTACTTCATATCTTATTGCATTTGGGCTCGAATATTAGATTTTTGTAAACAATTTAAATTTCCCTTCACTTTCAAAATTGCAATAAACTGATTAATATTACGAAAAATATGTATTCAATTTCTTCGCTGCAAAGGGGAATGAATATTGATTCTTGTAAACATTTTAATTTCATAGGACAAATTATGATAATTTAAATCAGAAGGATATAAGATATCTATAAATTGATTGTGTTAATAAATATTCCCATCAGCAAAATTCTAAACTAGGCCAAATACAACGTTATTGATTGGATGGATGCTAGTAGAGATAAATATAGTTTAAATTATGCATATATTTCTTTAGAAAGAAATTAAGAATTTCTTTTAATTATCAATTTTCTCTTAATTATAGCAATAATATGTTCTTATGAAATGAAGCTCACAAATTATATAGAAAGTGGGATGAAGCTATGCAATTTTTATAATAATTTCCGATTTATTAAATAATTTATATCATTCTTCGTTTAGTTGAGAATTTTCATTTTGTATGGGGAATTTAATTCTAGGAATGAAAAAATAATAAGCACATTGACAAACTCTCTTAACACAATATATTGCATAATAAGCATCAATAACTAATTTTATGTTTATTTTGATTATAGTTATTATTTTTTACCTTATTCCTTCGTTATTAAATATAGTGAAAGAAAGAAATTTTTTACAAGAATAAGACATAATGTTTAATAAATTGGACCAACAAATGTTATTAAATTTCTTTAAAATGAGGAGGCTATAGAGGCTATTTTTTATTTATTTAACGAGGTGCATCACAAATCTGATAAATATTGGCTAAAAAAATTTACAGAGTCTGAAGAAATATTATCCATTTTGAAGAAAAAAATGATTATATAAGTAACAATATTTTGTACTCTTTTTATAAAAGCTTCCCATATTTGTTTTAAAACTGACTAGACAATATACTTTGTTCTGATAAAGTTATGAATTTAAGGTATTCTTTTTATATAAATTAAGTCCCAATAATTTTCTTTTGAACTTAAAAGAAAAAAGAAGCTCAAAACAAAACAAACAAAAAAAAAAAAAAAAACCTTTCGATGTATCTTTTCTGAAACAGAAAAGTAGATACCATATTGCATAGATTCAAATATCTCTTTTTCAAAAATAAAAGTAGATACCATATTGCCATAGATTCAGATATATCCTTTTTAAAAATAAAAGTAGATGCCATATTACAATACAATTACCCAGATTCAGATATATCTTTTCTTAAACAGAAAAGTAGATACCATACTGCAATACAATTACCTAAATTCAGATATATCTTTTCAGAAAAAGAAAAGTAGATACCATACTGCAATACAATTACCTAAATTCAGATATATCTTTTCAGAAAAAGAAAAGTAGATACCATACTGCAATACAATTACCTAAATTCAGATATATCTTTTCAGAAAAAGAAAAGTAGATACCATACTGCAATACAATTACCTAAATTCAGATATATCTTTTCAGAAAAAGAAAAGTAGATACCATACTGCAATACAATTACCTAAATTCAGATATATCTTTTCAGAAAAAGAAAAGTAGATACCATACTGCAATACAATTACCTAAATTCAGATATATCTTTCAGAAAAAGAAAAGTAGATACCATACTGCAATACAATTACCTATATTCAGATATATCTTTTCAGAAAAAGAAAAGTAGATACCATACTACAATACAATTACCTAAATTATATCTTGTCAGAAAAAGAAAAGTAGATACCATACTGCAATACAATTACCTAAATTCAGATATATCTTGTCAGAAAAAGAAAAGTAGATACCATACTGCAATACAATTACCTAAATTCAGATATATCTTTTCAGAAAAAGAAAAGTAGATACCATACTGCAATACAATTACCTAAATTCAGATATATCTTTTCAGAAAAAGAAAAGTAGATACCATACTGCAATACAATTACCTAAATTCAGATATATCTTTTCCATACTGCAATACAATTACCTAAATTCAGATATATCTTTTCTGAAAAGAAAAGTAGATACCATACTGCAATACAATTACCTAAATTCAGATATATCTTTTCAGAAAAAGAAAAGTAGATACCATACTGCAATACAATTACCTAAATTCAGATATATCTTTTCAGAAAAAGAAAAGTAGATACCATACTGCAATACAATTACCTAAATTCAGATATATCTTTTCAGAAAAAGAAAAGTAGATACCATACTGCAATACAATTACCTATATTCAGATATATCTTTTCAGAAAAAGAAAAGTAGATACCATACTGCAATACAATTACCTAAATTCAGATATATCTTTTCAGAAAAAGAAAAGTAGATACCATATCTTTTCAGAAAAAGAAAAGTAGATACCATACTGCAATACAATTACCTAAATTCAGATATATCTTTTCATACTGCAGATACCATACTGCAATACAATTACCTAAATTCAGATATATCTTTTCAGAAAAAGAAAAGTAGATACCATACTGCAATACAATTACCTAAATTCAGATATATCTTTTCAGAAAAAGAAAAGTAGATACCATACTGCAATACAATTACCTATATTCAGATATATCTTTTCAGAAAAAGAAAAGTAGATACCATACTGCAATACAATTACCTAAATTCAGATATATCTTTTCAGAAAAAGAAAAGTAGATACCATACTGCAATACAATTACCTATATTCAGATATATCTTTTCAGAAAAAGAAAAGTAGATACGATATTGCAAAACAATTACCCAGATCAAAATATTGTTGAGCAACTGAGAAATAAGCTCAAGAGATATTTAACTCAATACTTTTCTAACAATGAATGGTGATGAAAAGAAATAACATGGTGGAAGTACCATCCATCGGAAGGATAGTTTTCTCATTATCTTCCTAGTGAACGTAAGCTGGCGCGAATGATTCCTTATTGAATGTATCATTGGAGGATTATATTGGCCAAAGAAAATCAAATCACTCTTCCAAGCACAGGAATTACATTGCCAGGAAGCACTAGAGTCCGAGCAGTGATTGATCACCCAGCCTTATCCGCGGATTAACACCCTTTTCCATCAAGAGATCTCCAGAACTTTCTCTGTTGGGTCCATCGAGAGGGAAGGAATTAATTTTGCTTACGAAGGTGGCAATGCAATCATTGACTTAGCAGCAAAAAGAAACGTACGTTATGATTGCCCTTCATAATCATGACTTTCTGCTATTGAGTAATATTTATGTGTCTATGGCAAACATGTCATCTATAATAATAAAAGTCGATGAGTATGTGTGATCTGAGCTGTGTCATTGACAATAGAACAAGGCCTTCATACTACTGTGCCCAAAAAGTAAGGCCAATAATTTTTTTTTCAAAAACCATTTATTCTTCCAAATTTTTTTCATCGCCTTCAAAGTAATCCCCTCCGGACACAATGCACTCATGTCAACTTTTTGCAACAACTTATAACTCAAACACTAATGAATATTTTGACGTCAAATTTCACACAAATGTCAAGGACAGTGCCAGCAACCTTAAAAAAAAAAAAAAAAAAAAAATTGGTCTTACTTTTTGGCACATATGCACTGTGGGAAAGATCCTAAAAATTTTACAAAATTATTTTTTTATTAATGTTGAGAGGAAGTATTTAACTAGGAAAAAGTCTTCCTGTAAAATATCTACTTTATTCCTGATGATCTTTAACGATGAGAATTTTTTTAAACTTCTCCTGGTCACGCTCAACAAAAAATTTATATGTTAAGGTCTATGGCTTTCCTTTCATTGAGTCAGTCAAAAAAAAAAAACATTTACGGAACATTCTTAAATAAGAGACGTAGCAAAATTAGCGTCAATAATTGAAAAGTGATTAAATATAAACCATGGGGATTTATAAGTTTATTCTACCTTATATTCTTTACAAATTATCCCACAAAAACTTTGATCAATCTTCGAATTAAAGAAAACGTTTTTTTTTAGATTAAAATTGTTTAATAGCTGTTACGAAAATTTGAAGTAGTGCTTTTAAAAAAGGAACAATCTAGAGTATGAAGCTACTGAACAAACTCTACTTACTTGTCAGCTCTTCCCAGGAAATTTTCCAAGTTGTTGTCGTTGTAATCTTCTGAGAGATTCCGATCTACAGAATTTGGAAAGAAAAATGGCGATTGATTAAGGAAATTCAAACTTCATTGAATATAGCTAATGATTTAAATTCAGTATCAGATTAAAAGTAAAAGTGAATTTTTTATTAGTATTTAAATTTACTATTTTATTAAATTTGAACACTGAAATAAATAAATAAATATCTATTTATTTATTCATTATATTAATATTAAAATATGAAATTTTTATTCCAGTTAACATGTACATACCATACATTTTTCTGAGTCTAATTTATACCGATAGATGGCGCCACATCAACGATCTTTTTTTAAATGGGCGAGATACATTTTTTTTTTTTTTCAAATTTTATGAATGCTTTTAGCATTTTAGTATTTTTTTTTAGATTAATACATTAGTGATATCTTTTAATTTTTTATATCTATAAAAACTCAGATAGAATTAATTAAAATCTTTTTTTATTCGAGTAAAGATTAAATAATGTTCGTTCTTTTAAAACAGAAAGTGGTTTTTTTCCCCAGCATTTTCTAGTGCCTGATAAGAGAGGAAAAAAGTTTAGTTGCATGCATGTGTGAAGTTAAACATCGATAATGACACATGAAAAAACAACTTTTACTGGAATTAAATTAGAAATGGGGATAACTATGCAAATGGAAAATTAATTTCATTTAATAATGAGTGCTTGGGCACCTACAGTCAATTGCACTTTCTTTGACTTAGGTGCTTTAATAAGGATTAAATATTCAAGTTAAAGAACACTAGCCAATGAGAAGTGTGTTCTCCTGTCCAACAATCCAATGTTAAGCACGTTTAAAAGAATTTTATCCAACTTTTTAATCCAAGACTAAACATAGCAATACATTGGAAAAAAGAATTTATTTAAGCAACGGAAATCAGATTGCTTAATGTTAATGTGTTGTTCTGATCCCACTTGGTAGACAGCAACAAGGCTCTTGGACCAAGT
Organism: Caerostris darwini; assembly: GCA_021605075.1. Lineage (NCBI taxonomy): Eukaryota > Metazoa > Arthropoda > Arachnida > Araneae > Araneidae > Caerostris > Caerostris darwini. The sequence goes on along the minus strand of BPLQ01012188.1, from coordinate 225,255 downwards.
CCAAGAGCCTATGTAATTTCATGGAAGAAGGGAAAGCAGGGGGGGATCTTCTATTGTGATGGAACATCCGTAGGTAGAAGTCTGATTAGGCTCCGTGATGCTGAAGAAGGAGGGCAGTGCCTTCCTGGAGGACTTCCCCGCATTTGAGTACCGTATGGGAGAAAATTCCGTAAAACTCCCAACAAGTTGTTCGACTCACGAGGCAAGATGCTGAATATCACAAACACCATCGGGCCTCCTCGTTTTTTGAAACAATGTCTACAACAAAGCCGCCAGCAGATTGAACTTCTGCCCTAATGCTCACAAACGTCGCGCGTTGCCACTGAGCCACGAATCGGGTAGTATTTATTGTAAATTGGATAAGTGAAAAAAAAATTGGATTTTCCTGATCTAGTCTAGAATCTTCAGTTATCGGATAGTAAGCTTCTGATTGGTTGGGGCCCTAAGTCTTTTGTAAGAATGGAGCTTTAAATCCCTTAATCAGTAATAAAAGTAGTATCTTAAGAGCAAAACGTGTGAGATAAAAACAGAAAATGTATTATATTTAACTTTTCCAAAACATAAATTTATTTTCAATTAATTACAAAAAATGAATGAATAAAAAAAAAAAAAAAAAAAAAAATCGTAGACAATCATTTAAATGAAATAATCTTGAAGGGTTTTCGCCTGCAATTTATTGAAGACGGATTCCGAGATTTCATGTTAATTCTTAAAACTAATAGATTTTTAATTGACTATTAATTAATAGATCGATTTAAATTTTGTTTAAATGATACTTAGCGAGAAAAGAGAAATAGTTCTTGTAGAAGAACTTTGAAGAGAGAGAGAGAGTTCTTGTACTTACCGAGAGGTGGCGGGTAGGGCACTGCAGCCATGGCCTGCACAAAGAGCAGTACTGCCAGAGTAGCCAACAGAAGGTATTTCATGTCTGAGGTCGTCGGAGAACTGAAAAACACAGAGAAATAAACTATTTTATTTCGTGTAACACACTTTACACTAATGTAGATGCTGCTTTTTTGAATATTCGTTGTTTTCTGACGTTTTGATCCATTCTACACCCCCCCCATATATATATATATACATACAAATATATATAATATGTATGTATCTGTGTAAACAAAACTTCAAAATGACACGTAGTGTCTTAATTTTATTTCTGAATTCACTGTTCTTCTATCTGGTAGGTAGTCAAAAATATCACAAATTATTTTTTTAATTACACGAAAACCTTATTTTGTGATTGGCTCCATTTAGTGGCATGATAGCTTCGTATATACATAGTTTTATTTTAAAATATTAAAAAAGTAATCTTTTTGAATTTATGTCATTGCGTATTTTTTAATGAATTTTTTATTTGTACCAAATGTTCTATTAATATAGGGCTTATTTATATTTCACTTTCTATTATATTTCATGATACTTTTATTTATATTCTTTCTATTACTATTACTTCCTATACTAAATTCCTTCTATTTACTTTTATTTATATTATTTTATCTGTAATAGTTAATCCTTTTTCAATTTGCAAATGATACGAGTATTTTACCATTTTCACTTTTCACTGCTATATTTTTTCCCCCAATAAATTCTACCAAAAATTAAAAAAAAAAAAAAAAAAAAAGGTTTTATATTAAATAACTTTGCGACGTTGAACCATATCTCCTACTTTTTAAATAAAATGAATAAAATGTAGTGAAACAAGATGATTAAAAAAAATTCCTCACTGAAAAGATTAACGAATATTTCTAGAACTATTCAATTTATTCTTTTAGCGATTCTACCGTGTGAGTTTTTATAAATGTCAATTCCTTTTAGAAATAATGATAATAGTTTGAAAATCTTTTAATATATTCTTTTACTGATGGCTGCCAGATTTATCTTTATCCTTTCGTAAGACCAGTTGATCTTTATATGTCTTTTCATTAACACATTCAACAGAAAGAAATAAAATTTGAAAAAAAACTGGATACTTGGAAAGTTTTTGATGAGAAGACTCATTGAATAACATGGAGAACTTAAAGTTCTTCTCCATCCTCTTAGGACCTTAAGACATATGTCAGTAAAAATGAGACTTCAAGCAAGGAAGAAGAATCAAGAAACTCTTTCTTTCAGGAAGCCAATCACGTTCGGATTATTTCCCGTTTTCCTGTTTTTTGTGAAGTCCCGGAACTGACAAGCAGTGGAAGACACTTTCCCAAAAATTTTATTTTATTCTTTTCGTCCCTTTCTTATTTCGTCGGCCATTTATTTGTTCATTTCCTGTCAGACAGTACGAATTTCGAAAGTTTAGCACTTTTGCTTTTTGGATTTCGCCAAGAACTAGATAGATCTCGTTCTTTTTTTCCCTCTCACATCTATTGCGATAACAAATCTGGAATTTTTTCCGGTTGAAAGATTGGCTCCCATTTTTCAATGACGTTTGGGAGGAAAGACAGTAAATGGAAAAATAAACTTCATCAAAAATAGTTTTGAATGACTTGGGAAAAACAAAAGTGAACACTCGATGTTTTCAATTTTTTCTTCATTGATTATATTTCAAAAGTTCAAGAAGAATCAGTCATATCTTTTTATTTGTTTCATATAGAATAGTTATATGACCTATCAGCGAAAAGTCTTTTGAAAATTGTGCAGTATAAGAACAATACAGATGTCTTTAATATTTAGAAAAAATCCCGCTAATTTGGAATTGTCTGCTCAGTTTTTCTGCTTATTTAAATAACTATAAATAAGAAGGCGAAAATCAAATCATGGTTCAAGAGGTTTAATTATATTTAATACCATGTTTTAACTGATGAAACTTTATCTTATATCTTTGTATATTTTATTTTTGTTGAATTTGTCGTATCGACATATTATATATATTAATTAAATTATTTTTTAATATTTTATTGTCTGCATTAGATGTTTATATCATTTTTGTCATTGGGAAAAATCTGACACAAGGTTTTGCTTTACAAGTCGATCCTTCGATTGATACTTTTATATGGATGCCCCATTTGGGCTTCCACCTCTATCACAATTAAAAAAAAAAATTCTAGTCTTTCAAAATAAAGAGATAGTTAGAATTGTTAATACGTTGTGGTTTGTTCGTATAAAACAAAATCACAGAGATCTTGATATCGATCCTATTATGGACTGACATCGTAAAATTTTCAAGCTTTCCAGCTTTTAATGATATCGCATAATTGAAGTTAAATTCTCTAACACAGTTTCGCTGGACCCATAATCAGGAATATTATTTCTTATCTAACAAAGAAAAAAAGTTCTAACCATTAAGTATCTATTTATTTATGTTGATCCAAAATATTTATTTAAATATTTTATGTCTTTTAGGATCATTTTTCATCATTGGCATTGCAAAATTTTCAAGCTTTCCAGTTTTTAATGACATCACACAACTGTTAACTTGAATTTCCTAACATAGTTTCGTTATATCGAAAGTCAAAAATATTATCTTTTATTTAACAAAGGGATGAAGTTCAAATCAAACAATGCATCCAATTTTTAGAAGATAATATTATTATCTGTTAACTGTTAATCTTTTATCTATTTGTTATCAAAAAATATTATCTGTTATCTAACAAAGAAAAAAAAAATGTTTCAACCAAACAATGCATTCAATTTTTTAGAAGATAATATTATCTGTTGATTTGTTATCTGTTTGTTATCAAAAATATTATCTGTTATCTAACAAAGTTAAATAAAATTTAAACCAAAAAACAATTAGTTGTTGATTGCTGATTCCAAGAAATAAATTTTTGGAATCAAATGCAAAGTACTGTCTAAACATTTTATATAAATGAGAAGCAATGATCTGCAAAAAAAAAGCCTTGCACGATCAATAGACTTTTGCCACTGCTGCTATCTGAAAATCATTGCGTGTGATACGTGCCAGGCACAATTACGATTTCTGAAGGGTGCGACAATAGAACGAAGTACTGGATTATTACTCAATCCAAGGACATTGCCACTCGGGAGCAAGACTGTCGCTAGCGCAACAGGCGCGTAGAGTATCGATTCACTTGTGGAACGCAAGGGAGTAATGGATTCGTCTCATTATGTGACGTATAAAATGGATTTGGAATGTCGAAGGTGACGGTTATTGCTTTTTTTCAGAACTTGCATCATTTTCATTCGTTCTCATTCTGTAAAAATCTGCAAGGTTTATGAATACTAGATCAGTTATTCATTTATTTATACAGTATTCAAAAGTTGATATATAGATGAATTTATTGAAAATTGTTGATTAATTGAGAGCTGATTCTTGTAATTACTAAAACATTTAGTTGAATACATAAGCAGAATCAATATATAGGGCCTGAAAGGCCGAGTGCAACGAACATGCGACCGTTGCGATAACTATTTTTTATGCAACTGATTCGTTGATAAATTATTATTAATTTATTAATTATGATTCGCTTGATACGATTAATACTGCTTTTGTTAATGAAAAGAGAATTTTAACAATGTCTTTTTAAGTACATTTGATACCTCGCATGCTATATACGCATGTCACAATTAACTCAATACTGTATGAGGAGTTATTACTGTTTCAGGAGTTATTACCACTTATTTGCTCATCATGTAAGGGAAAAAGAGGAAAACTTTTTGACGGAACCTGGAAATCTAACTGTTGAAAAGCGTCGATTACTCATGTTATCCCAATCACTATTGAATCTCCTGAATCCTAAAAACAGTGATAGCAATGTATGTCATCAGCGGATTCGAATCTGAATCCTGACTTAGGGCTACGAGTCAAGGAGTTACAAAAGCTACCAAAGGCACAGATTCCAGAATAAAAGAAATCTATGCATATATAAATGCTTCCGAAGGCTCATATTTACAAAAAATCCCGTTAAAATAAAAAATCTATGCAGGTCTAAAACTACCAGACACAGATTCTATGACGGAGTCAACAGATCCCAAGATAAATGAAATCCATAAACGAAACATTTTGAACAGCAATCTTAAGCCAAAATATTGCTAGTTTATAGAATAAAGATAATAAAAAAGATTTCAAATCCAAAGAAATATAGCATGTGAAGAACAAGCCGATAGAGTTCACATATGCTGCATTCTTCAGTTATTTAAACCATCATAAAATAAGGCTGGACAAAAGTGTTCCCTTACTTTTCAATCAAAAGGCAATTTAGGAAATGGGGCGCTCTTCCAGTGTCAGCCCCTGGACGGACAACAAGCGAGCATTCCGGACCCTTGTTTCGATTAGAGCGCGCTCCCGGACGAATAATCACCAAATGGAATCCGGGGCGTGTATCCGGGCAACAGTACATCGCCGGGGGACAGGAATTTGGCATGCGAGGGAGATCTGCTAGTCCGGATAAACAGCTTCCGACTCGGTTGCTCGGAGAGTAGGTTGATTTAATAAGCGGAATGATCAGTTGTGTGTAGTAGTCTCTACAATGGTTCTCGAAATCCTCATCAAGTGATAAAACTTGCTCAATTTGCTGTTGCGCTCCAAATTGGACATGCTTGCAGACGCATGCGAAGGAATAAGGGTCTAGAAGTCGTTGCAGCGTTACGCTATTAGAAATTCACGCTAATTAACTGACTGTAAACAACTAATGGCAATGTATTTGTTGCTATTGTTAAATACGTTGAATTGCGAATTTACTTATTTAATGTTTCCTCAAAGAAAGCGTATACGTTGAGAATTTGGAAGAAATTATACGAGTAAAAAAGAAATCAAGGAAAAGATTGATAGTAGAATATACGTAAAGAATCTAATAAATTCAAAAAATGAGATGGTTATATATACAATAACAATAACTTGCAGAACCCGAAACCTGTGGTACCGAGCGCCAGAGCGCTAGCCACTCGGCCATGGCCCTCAATAAAAATAATTTACTGACTGAAAACAACTAATGACAATGCATTTGTTAAATACGTAGCATTGAGAATTTACTTATTCAACATTTAATAATATTAAATAATTACTTATGTTTAATTATTATTTATTAACATATTTATTGAAGGATTTGGAAGAAATTATATGTGTAAAAAATAAATAGCACATCGTTGGAAAGATTGATCCTAGAGTATATGTAACGAACCTAATAAATTCAAAGAATGAGATGGTCAAATATTCAATAAAAATAACTTGCAAAAGAAATATTTTTCTTTAAAATGATAGTTAAGCATAAGGAAGATAAAGGTGCATTGTAGTTTTATTAAATAAATAGTCTTAAAATTCAATAAAAATAATTAACTGACTGAAAACATAATTTATACATAAAAATAAAAATAATTAACTGACTGAATTTAACGAATCTATTAAATTCAAAGAATTAGATGGACAAATATTCAATAAGAATAACTAACAAAAAATATTTTTCTTTAAAACTGATAGTTAAGCATAAGTAAGACAAAAGTGCGTTGCAGTATTATTAAATACATACTCTTAAAATTCAATAAAAATAAATCTTTTGATTGAAAACAATAAAAGGCAATGCATTTGTTGTAACTATAGTCATTTTGAAATAAACTACATCTTCAATTTAGTTATTTAATATCGTCTTGTGGAAAACTAACTTGGAGGATTTGAAAAGAATTAAGAATATGTATAAAAAGAAGTAGCACAATGTAAAAAAAGATTGATACTAAAATAAAATGAGCTTCATATACTCAAAGAATAAAATGAGTAAATATTCAATAAAAATATGTTCTTCTTTAAACTGATGGTTAAGCATAAGGAAGATAAATGTGCGTTGATGTACTATTAAATAAATACTTTTAAAATTCAATAAAAATAATTTACTGACTAAAAATCATTAAATGCAATGCATTTGTTGTAACTATGATTATTTTTAAAGTTGCATTAGTAAAGTTGGTGGATTTGAAGGAAATTAAGAGTATGCGTACATTGTAAAAAAATTAGAATCTCATTAAATGAACCTCATAAATTCGAAGAATAAAATAAATTTATATTCAATAAAAAATATTTTTTTAAGTTGATACTTAAGCACGAAAAGACATAGACTAAACAGATTGATGTCTCTGAAAGACTTTGCTGACTTTTAATTAATAAAATTAATGATCATTAATGATCACCTGGTATAGAAATAAAAAAGTCAACAGCTTAACTCTCCCATACATGATGCCACACCAAAAGTCCTATTTATATTTTATATTTATAATACTTGTAATAAATGACAATGGAGAAAATATTGAGATGAATTAAAAAAGAATAATTCTTCTTTTTGAAAAATTATTTGAAATATTTCTTTTTATTGCTATAAAAAATGTTTTTAACGGAAAAATCATGATTAAATCATGTTTAGGAACATTATGAGTAAACAACGATGGAACACGAAATAGAACGACAGAATAATTTATTTGAAACTGCAAAATGTCTAATCAATGCAGTTAAATTTTCTTCGCTTCTATTAATGTCTCAGAACTGTTTGTTGTTTAAGATGTATTTAGTTTAGATTTCCCCTAGAGAAGCTACATAATTACTGTACATTAGTAAATACACGAACTTTATATCTTATCTATTGAGACACTACTTGTAACGTAAAAGATTAAATTTTAATTGAACTTTAAGCACTTTCCGTTTTTGCTCCATACTAATTTTGAAATCATTAATAAAATGTTAAATCCAAATTATATATTTTTAAACGTAGTTTTTATTCAATGTTTGAGAAAAGAATACAATATCTAATTAAATAATTTTTTTGTCCGATGTTATAAAAAAAATTTCGAAGACAAATTTCTGGATTATGCACTTTTATAAAATAAATTTAAACGCACTACATTTTAATTGATCCTTTAATCACTTTCCCTTCATGTACCATACTAGTTTTGAAATAATGATTAAAATATTAAATCCAAATTATATATTTTTAAAAGAAATTTATATTCAATGTTTTAGAAAAGAACACAATATATTAAATGTTTTTTTTTTGCTTGATGTTATAAAAAACAACTTACGACGACAAATTTCTGGATTAAGCAGAAATTTCTGGATTAAAATTCTAAAAACATTGTTCTTGAATACCTATTAATAATAATAAGGCAGAAAAAAATATTTGTAAACAAATAAATTAACTCTTAACTTTTGTAAAAATTTTTCTCACTAGGCTTACTTACAGTAATTAAAACTTGCAATGACAAATTTTTGGATCGCAGAATTTTTTCGCAGAAATTTTTGGATTTAAATTCTATAAACATTGTTCTTGCATACCTGTTAATAATAATCAGGCAGAAAAAAATAATTGTAAACAAGTAAAATAACTCTTAATATTTGTAAACCTTTTCTCACCAGGCTTAGTTTTTGCATACAATAATTAAAGCTTACGATGACAAATTTCTGGATTACGCAGAAATTTCTGGATTAAAATTCTAAAAGCATTGTTCTCGTATACCCATTAATAATAATCAGGCAAAAAAAAAAATATTTGTAAACAAGTAAATTAACTCTTACTATTTGTTATAATTTTTCCCACTAGGCTTAGTTTTTGCTTACAACAATTAAAACTTACGATGACAAATTTCTAGATTAATATTCTAAAAACATTGTTCTTGATTACCTATTAATAATAATCAGACAGAAAAAAATAATTGTAAACAAGTAAAATAACTCTTAATATTTGTAAACCTTTTTCTCACCAGGCTTAGTTTATAGGCTTACAATAATTAAAACTTTCTGGATTAAAATTCTAAAAACATTGTTCTTGAATACCTATTAATAATAACCAGACACAAAAAAAAATATTTGTAAACAAGTAAATTAACTCTTAATATTTGTAAGCATATTTTTCACTAGGCTTTGATTTTGCTTACAATAATTAAAACTTACGATGACAAACTTCTCCATTAAAATTCTAAAAATATTGTTCTTGTGTACCTATTAATAATAATCAGTCAGAAAAAATATTTATAAGCAAGTAAATTAAGTCTTAATATTTGCAAACATATTTTTCACTAGTTTTAGTGTCTGCTTACAATAATTAAACTTAAAATTAATAAGAAAATTTGATTCCCTCTAAAGAATAAAGAACTTTCTCTAAATAAAATGCAGTGCAAAAATATGCAGTAAGTAAAAATTTCATAATAAAAATAAGATGCTGAAAAGATTATTCGAAGTTTTCTTTTTCGAGAATCTTCCATTTCCCTAGAACTCTGTTTATTTAATCTAAGAAAATGAATTTTAAATAAGGAAGACATTTAATACACAAGAGAGAAATATATTCTCTACAAGCAAACCTGCTTTATATTCATGTATAAAATAATGAAGTTTAGAAGAGAATTTTATCATGGCGATATAGTAAATATTATTTATTCATTGAAATTGCATTTTGTTGTTATGATATGTAAAAATTTATTATTTTTATTTTATAAAAGGTCAGGCGAAAGTATATTTTCTTTGAAGTAAAAATGTATATATCGTTAATTTTCATCTTATTGCTTTTATTCGAAATTCTAAAGCCCAAATAAGAATATATTTTTCGAACATTCTTATTCATCTGTAAAAATGGCTAAAACGATAATTTTTTGTTGTGCTTAAATTTATTCGTTTTAATTTTAATTATTATTTTTATGAATTTAAATGTCTAGATTAATTAAAATTTGTAAAAAGTTAATATTATATTGAGGCCTTAAGAAATTAAAAAACAACGTAATGTCGTTGAAGTAAAAATGTATATGTCGTTAATTTTCATCTTATTGCTTTTATTCGAAATTCTAAAGCTCAAATAAGAATATATTATTCGAACATTCTTATTCATTTGTAAAAATGGCTAAAACGATAATTTTTTGTTGTGCATAAATTTATTCGTTTACATTTTAATTATGTGCCAATGGCCGTACCATGCTGAATATACCGGTTCTCGTTTGATCACCGAAGTTAAGCATCATTGGGCGCGGTCAGTACTTGGGTGGGTGACCACCTGGGAACACCGCGTGCCGTTGGCAAATTTGGGACCTGAATGGCCGAGTGTCTAGCGCTCTGGCGCTCGGTTCCACAGGTTTCGGGTTCGAATCCCGGCGGTGCCATGGATGTTTGTAGTGGTTCGGAATCCACTTTAAGCCGTAGGTCCCGGTCACTTATGACTGTAAGAGCGTCACGGAGCAAAAGTCAGGCTTCTACCTACGGGTGCTCCATCACAACAGAAGCTGCTTCCTTCCCCTTCAATCATGAGTCCCTATGGGCTCGTGGGCTTGGCCAGCCAAGTGGGATAAGAAACAACAAACAAACACATTTTAATTATTATTTTTATGAATTTAAATGTCTAGATTAATTAAAATTTGTAAAAGTTAATATTATCTTGTGGCCTTAAAAAATTAAAAAACAATGTAATAGACAATATTGTAATTTAATATTTTATTTTAGTTTAACATCTAAATACATTTTAGGTAAGTTTGATGTTAAGTAACAAATAAATTTTTCCGTATTTTTTTTTTGTTTAAGCAAATAAATGGCTTTAATTTTTTAGTTGTAATTTTTTCTTTTTTATAAATATAATTTTAAAAATTGGAAACAGTGAATTAAACATTATATTAAACTAAGAAATTATCGGAATATGCAGAATATATTATAATTATATAATATTCGGCATTTATATCAATATGAAAATTATTTCTTAGGCATCTTTTTTATACCTTTGATTATTGATAAATTACTAGTTTTAACGTTAATGTAAAATTAATGTTTTCAATTTTCAAATCGACGTTGAAAAATCTTTCTCCTAAACTGTGCTGCATTGTTAAATTATTACAATTATAAGTTATTTTTATAAATGAAACTATATAAATGATACATATAATAAACAGCCACAAATAAAAATCCATAGTTTTTGCAAAAACGTTATGAATTGAATACGTTAATTCTTTTTACAATTCAATTTTTTATGGAGAAATTTATTTATATACGTCTTAAAACTTTCTTAATTTTTCAGCATTTTCAGAATATATAACGAACTTCTTTTTTGTAAATTAAGTAGTTTTAAGTATTGTAATTAAGCATTTTTTTTGTAAACAAAATTATTTATGAATTTATTTAATCAACATTTATAAGTAAATGTTTTATTTACATTATTTATCCGCAGTAATTTATGTATTCAAAATTTTTTTTTAAATCAAATAATTTCTTATTAAAATCAATGTTTGGAATATTTGGATGTAATTTTTTGTTTGTTTAGTAGATTGATTAAAAAAATTGTTGTCCTGGATTTACGTCTGCCATGTTTAAATCTTTTAAATTTGGACACGTATTTTACCGATTTAAGTAAATGTTAAAGCTTACATTAATTACTACGATGACTTAACATATTAATTGTAAGTCAATTTTCTGACATGATGAAGCTTCTGCTTGAGAAGTTGTTGAACTTGCAGTTGGCATATATTACGAAGAGAATAGATTCTAATAGAAACATCTTTTAGACATCTTTTTTAGATTCTAATAGGGACATCTTTTTTAAATCAAATAATTTCTTATTAAAAACAATATTTGGACATAATGTAAGAACACGCATTAGATAATGAGAATTTTTTTCTGTTTAATAGGTTAACAAAAAATTTATATTCTGGAATTATATAGGCCATGCTTAAAATCTTTTGAATTGGACACGTATTTTACGGACTAAAGTAAATGTTAAAGCTTACATCTATTACAGTGAGGTATTCAAAATTAAATAATTTCTTATTAAAAGCAATATTTGGACGTAATGTAAAAATAAGTATTAGATATTTACAAGTAAGTTTTTGATTAGTAGATTGAAAAATTTTTTTTTTATCCTGAATTTATATGGGCCATGATTAAATGTTTTAGATTTGACGCGTATTTTACAGATTCAAGTAAATGTTAAATCTCACATTAATTGCAGCGATAACTTCACATACTAATTCTAAGAGAATTTTCTGACATGATGAAGCTTCCGCTTGAGAAGTTGTTGAACTTGCAGTTGGCATATATTATGAAGAGAATAGATTCTAATAGAGACAGGGTGTCGAATGTCATGCAAATGACCCATTATATTCTACGTCTCGCTTGGCAGTTGCAGTAATTTAGTTGTGAGGAAGTTACGAGTTGCGAATGCGCACTGCTGAGCGCATAATCAAACATTTTGGAGATAAATTGAGTTAAATTGAGAATGATGAAGTTTAGAGTGTAATTTAAACGGACAGAAATTTAATTGTATAAAAGTTGGTGGATTGTTCGGATTGTAGAATTGAAGTTTAATTGCAGAATTATAATTTCAGCTATTAGGAATTCTAGAGATGAATTTAGTACAATATATTAAATTATATTTTTCTAAACTACATTAAAATTTTTCCTATTTTCAATGTTATTTCTCGTGACTTTCTTTTTATTTATATGTATTAATAAATATTTTAATTATATAATTTAGTAACTTAAAGGCACTCTGTCAATCCTTACCACTGTAACTTTCATTCTCACTTTAAGAGTTTTGGCATTTCATTCAAATGAGATAGAAAAGTATGTTATTGGACAAGTATATAATAACCCCATCACGTAATTAATGTTTTGTACTAATGTGAGCAACCTGTCCCTCAAATTTGCTAGCAGATATTCGGTATCATGCATAATGAGACTTAAAAAATTAGCGAATGTCTGTGCGACCTTCACAGGTCGAACTGACTTCAGATGGAATATTAACTATACCATGAGTTGTTGCATCGTGATTGGTGATAGACCATGAGCTGAGAAATGTCTACTCCAACGATAAGTGAGAGAAGCTCCCCCTCCATCTTGACGGACTGTCTTAAAAAGAGATTTTTGGTGGAGAAGGGAGAGAGAGCTCTGCGAAGAGTTGAAGTGTAGTTTTTCTTTTTTCTTCTTTTTTCTGAATAGGCCGGTAATTCCGCCTGTTTTCCGTAGACTAGGCAATTACATTCGAAGTAGACTCGAGAACTCTAAAAAATCTCCGATCTTGAAGTAAACTATACTTGTGATTTAATCGTGCATTTGTGATCAAATTTAATTTTTAATTTTTAATTAATTTGTTTAATAACCCAGAATTCATTATATATATATATACATATATATATATAGTGCCTGTAAATAAAAATTAAAGTATTTCCATGAAATTGAAAGTGGCCCTCATAGGTCTAATCAAGGCCGAGACATTACACCATCTTCGCATACAGCGAAAGTGTACAAAATACTATATTTTTTTTGCATATGAAAAGAAACCCATTTCATTCGTTTTCTTCAGAAACTGATTGCTTTTCTTATTCCCTACAATATTGTTTATTTGAAAAAAAAAAATAATTATGAGATACATTGTTACAGAATTTTGAATAATTGTATCTTGAATGAAGTTTTGAAAAATATGGCGGAAAATTGATTAAAAAAATATGCATTATTAACTACAACCGCTCTCTCAAAAGAATTCTGTGACTGACATTGATGAATCCACTAGTTAAAAAAAGGAGTTTAAGTAAAAATAATAATGAAGGAGAAGTTTGATACTATTTCATGATAAAAAATTGTTAGATTGATGAGTACCGTTGGGGAAATATTTTAGGACAATAAAGACAGAATAAAGTAATTATATGAACATTTCAGAAAAAAATAAAATACATTGTAACAGATCTAAAGAAGAAGATATTTGGATTTTCATAAGTTATATTTAGCCACGTAATATTACGTCTACGATCTTTATATGAAATTAAAATTTGTTAATTATATGTAGCTCCTATTTTACCATAGTCAATCTAAAAAAGTTGAGATTTAACATTCCCTTGCCAGTTGCGAGTTTGAGACTAGCTATGGGCTATATCTATTTGGCGAGTCATCTGCACCACACTGGTATTTTCGATAGCGCAAACTGCCCACTCTGGGGGAAAGACATCATGAACAGACACCATATAAAGCAGAATGTCCGGACTTGCATGGGGATTTCGAGGTGAAAAGATATTGGAGAGCTAGAACTTTGCTGATGAGACACAGATTTTTTTATGTTATTTTTTAAGTTATTTTTACTTGTGCGTGTTTTACACTGTTTTGATATCGTAAGAGCACGTCATTTTCTCTTGCCATTAGAAATAAAAAAAAAATTTACCATTGTTATGTGACGAATTTTAACAGATTAATAGCTAAATCTCATTTGTTTAACATTAAGTTTAAGAAGGTTAATCTGTTTCTTTTAGCTATCCCAAGGACTAAAACAGAATCAAATAGTTTATTTAATTTCTTTTTTTGCTAGACGTGATTCAACTCTTTTGCTAGATCCTCAAGCAATCAATCCTTTTCAAGCAATTTTCAATTGTTTAATATTGAAGTTTAGAAAATTAATCAGTTTCTTTTAACTATCCAAAGGACGAAGACAGAATCAAATAGTTTATTTATAATCAAATAGTTTTTTTCTTTTGGTGTCAGACGTGTTTCAACCCTTTTGATAGGTACATATTTCTTCTTCAAGTAATTTTCAGTTGCTTAATATTGAGTTTAAGAAGATTAATCAGTTTCTTTTAACTATCACAAAGACGAAGACAGATCCTGTTTCAACCAAGTTTCTTTTAATTATAACAAGGACAAAGACAAATAATGTTTAAACCCTTTTGATTGGTCCACATTTTTTCTTCAAGTAATTTTTAATTGTTTAATATTGAGTTTAAGAAGAGTAATCAATTTCTTTCAACTATCATAGAGACGTACGCAGAATCAAATAGTTTAGTTATAATCTTCCGGTTTCTTTTGGTGCCAGATGTGTTTAAAACCTTTTGATAGGTCCAAATTTCTTCTTCAAGTAATTTTCAATTGTTTAATATTGAGTTTAAGAAGAGTAATCAATTTATTTCAACTATCATAGAGATGAACGCAGAATCAAATAGACTTGTATCAAATATTTTGATAGGTCACATTTCTTCAACTGGATTCAGATTTCCTACCGAGACAGCTCACAGTTTAAAGATAAATATTGGTGCATCTGTATGTGCATATTGTATCTTCTTCAAGTAATTTTCAATTGTTTAATATCGAATATTTAAGAACATTAGAAGATTATTGGATATTTAAGAAGATTAGAAGATTATTGAATATTTACGAACATTAGAAGATTATTGAATATTTAAGAAGATTAATCACTTTCTTTTAACTATCTCAAGGACGAAGACAGTATCAAATAGTTTATTTATAATCTTCATGTTTCTTTTGGTGCCAGACGTGTTTCAAATCTTTTGATAGGTCCACAATTCTTCTTCTTCAACTGGATTCAGATTTCCTACCTAGACAGCGCACAGTTTAAAGATAAATATGGGTGCATTTTTCAAAGTTTCAAAGGGGGTGAAAAAAAATAGAACAAGATGAAGGTCTGGAAGGATCTTTTCATATTCCATCCTTGATGGATGGATACTGTGGAAACCGATTTTGAGATGGAATTTCTTCAGATCTTTCTTCTAGATTTGAGATTCTCAAGTTTTTCTCGACGTTTCAAGGCAAGAGTTTGAATAAAAAAATAAAGAAGAAAAAGAACTCTCTCTTTTGTAATTTTTTTTCCCAATTTCCGTAGTAGTTTTCGAAGATTATAAATGACGACTGGGATTCTTTGGGTTCTAGTTTTGCGTGTTTCGTTTTTGAGAACTTGAAGGAAGAAAAAATTATACCATCCCCACACACCCGAGTTGAAGATGATCCTGAAAGTTGGAGAAACGGGAACGGAAAATTAAATGTCTCCTACGTTCCTTGGAGATGGCGTGACTAAAAACAAAATCCCTCGTTCAGAGTTTAGTTGTTTCTTTGTTGCTTACAAAAATAGTTCCACGAAATGGCACGGAGGCAAGGTAGATAGAAGAGAAAAAATTTGGATGAGTACAGACACGAAGAGAAGCTTACGCAGTTTCTTCTTTCAATTCATTACATCTCACGACCTTTTAAAAACGAAAAACGAGATCGATTAGGTTTTTATTTCGTTTTTAAGTCTGGAATATATAAATCTTAACCATAAATTCGATTCGAAATTCTATTTTGCGTAAACCGAAAACTTCTATTTATAGATTATTGGAAGACTGAGGTTCGAATGTGAATTTGCGGAAAAACATTTTTAGTTTTGCAAAAAAAAAAAAAAAAAAAAAAAAAAAAAGTAATACAGCAGTCTGTGTTTGAACTTAAATTTACATTTAGAACAGACAGAAAAAGAATAAAATTAATTGAATTCTTTGATTGAAAAATATTCAAAGAGGTTTTTAAAGAATTACATATTTATAAGCAATTTTTTGATCTTTGGTCTTTACATGGAAAGTCTAAGAAATGTACTTTTAAACTTTTGAATTTAAATGATACTACTTCAACTTTTAATCACCTTTAAAATTGAAAGTTTACGTGTTCGACCTTCATTTGCAAAACAATTTCAAATAGAGTAGAACAAAAGCAAATTTATCATCATCATCGGCGCTACAGCTCCATAGTGGGCCAAGGTCGTTTACCTACTGGCAAATTTCGGGACAGGAAACGTTTTCCTTTTATAGGGTAGTAGGGTTGTCAGTACTAAGCCTAAATCTCTGCAGTCATATTAAATTGAGTCCTTTGGTTTAAAGTGGATTCTGAACCTCTAAAAACATCCATTGCACCGCCGGGACTCGAACTCTATGGCACTGAGGGCCAGAGCGCTATTCACTCTGCCATCAGGCCCCTCAGGTTCAGTTATTTATTTACTATGGATATACTTTCTGTGGCACTATGAGACATAGATCATATGATCAGACGTTTATGAATGGTTAAGAAACATTTTTGAGGAATTTTAACGAAAAATAAATTAAACGAATGCACTTTGACGGAATATTTATTTGATATTTTAAAAGTCCAAGAAAATGTATTTAATATACTAGATGTTTCAATGAAAATTATACTAGTACTGAGAATTATTGGTACTGATGATGGTAATTGATGAAATGAAATTGAATTTCATTAATTGATGAAACGAAATTGAATATCATGAATTGATGAACACTGATAAAATGGAATTTCAAAAGATTTATTTTATCACTATTATTAAAATGACAGTTTTGAATTTATTACTTTTCTTTTGGGATTTCATTACGTTCATCTAAAAATATAAGGAATAAAAAAATTTGTTTCTTTTTATTATTATTTTTAATGAAATCTTAATTTATTTAACGATTTTGATGTAAATATTATAGAAATAATGAAAAATTCTTTTATTAATTTTAAAAGCGAAATTCACTACAAAATCTAGTTTTAGTTAAAAAAAAATCATGAAATTTATTTCGTGATTTTTTTGATTATGAGCCAGATAAAAAACAAAAACAAATTCAAAAAAAAAAAATATTATTATAATAATTTAATATAAAATTTAACAATTAATATTTAATATTTAATTAATAATAATTTAATATAAAATTTAACAATTAATATTTAATATTTAATTAATAATAATTTAATATAATATTATAAAAATAAAAATATTGTTTTCTTTATCTCTTTATTCTGCTCTTTAATCTTTTTCTATTATCTGTTTACTCTATTCTTTATCTATTTCTTTTATTTTTTATCTATTTATATTTGAGAATGCAATTATTTTGGATACTTTTTAAGTCTTATGATGGCAACACAATTAATAATGTCTTGCTTTTACACAATAAATTAATGGAGCACATTCGACGTCAATATGCAAGAAAGCAAATACTTTTTTAATAGAAATGGGTATACAATTTGAAATTGAATCTAAAGAGCAATGCTCCTACAAAACTAGAAGAACGTAAATTCCATGATTTGTAGGCTATTTAAATACGCAAGAGTACTTATAAATCATGACTACAAACGAGAAAAAGTTAAATTTCCTTCTCTCTCGAACCAGTTAGTTAAAAATTCCTGCTGTGCACATAATATAGTATCCCGGGAGAAATCTAGGAATTGTTTGAGAATTCACGGTTTTAATGGGGGACTGGTAATCGGAGTAATTGCGTTTGTAGAGGAAAAAGGCCGAGTTCATATTAATCTAAATGCTAACACAGAGAAAATCTTTTCGTTTCTGTTAATTACAGCGAACTCTGCACTTTTGTTTTCCACATGAAGTTATATTTATTTGATGTTCAGAAACAGTGAAGTAAACACAAGAGTATTAATTATTTTAAAAGCGTGGTAGCGGATAAAGTTCCGAAAACTGCATAATTTAGAATCACTATTCTTACACTACATAGAAAATTCACTCTGAAAAATTTAACTATTAGAAGTGTGGGGCTTGATGTTGTATAATGAATCACGCAAGAATGCTACGTGTCCATGTTAAAATTTTAATTTTTAAAATAGTTTTAAGAGCTTTACAAAGAGATGGTATTACGGCACAGAGGTAATCAATATTGCAAGTGGCCCAAGATTGAATTAGTTGGTGGCATGAGTTACAGTTACGGCTATCAGAAACGAGGGGCTTGATGGAGATCTCACGGTTCACATTTAGTTACACAGTAATTGCCATGATGTAAAGTCCGATATTTATGGTGACACATTAAATACAGTATTGCTCTACGAATGGATGTCTTTTGCAATATTTACCACGAAATTAATGAACTCCAAATGAATTTTGCATTGTTTCACAGGAATGAATTTCATATCAAGCTATGCAGTTTCCTATCTCTAACGCTGAATATAATGAAGATTCTATGTCTCTCCGCATTCTGTCTGAAAAAGAACTGCATATCATGTTAGAGACCAGGGATCAGGTCAGTACGTAACACCGTGATTGTTTACACTAGGACATTGTGAAAATAGAGAAATGGTACCAGGGAAAATGGTCCATTACAATACACAATTTCAATGATTCTGATAAAATGCACAAGGGAAAATCTAAGCAATCACATTATATGAAGTAAACAGGTACATACGTTATTAATATATTGTTTCATATTGAAAACAATAAGAGATTTATATTTCAAATCTCCATTGTCGATTTCGTATTTAGCAACCCCAAATTAGTAACAACTGACTGTTTTAATCTCAGAGACAAAATCGAAATTGGCTTCTTTCGAAATTTATCTTCATAAATAATAAGCTTTAATGCTATTCCTTGTTAAAAAATATGCTCAGTGTAATATTAATCTTGGAAAGATGGGCAGTAGAGTGACCAGCTAGAATTTGATTCAACCATTGTTTGGTACCCACAGTTGACATCCGTTTCAATCAATGCTTTGAAAAACGAGTAGATTTCGGTAGTCACTGTGACAAAGTGTTTCACGTTACTTAAATTAATGTTTTTTTTTCTCATAAAATATTCAAATAATCCTCTAATGCAGGGGTCTCCAAACTTTTTCGGTCGCGGGCCAAAAATTGAAAAAAAAAAAAGTTTGGCGGGCCAAGAAAAATTTCGCTAAAATTTTAAAAACAATATACATGTATTACAATTAAAATGTGTTAATAAGCAGAATGAAATCGAGGTTTCATTTTTAAAGGTTCCTTATAGTGAGGTTCGAAGTGAGAACCTCACTATAAAGAATCACAAATGCTCATCTGTCAGTCTACTTCTGAAATAATTCTTTCCAAGATTCATAGTTGAAAACACGTGTTCACATATATCAGATGAAGCAAACACATCACTGACTTTCTGGCCGTGAGATATTGAATTTGGGAAACCTACTTTCGATATTGATTTGTAAAACTCTAACCTTGGCATATTTAGAAACAACTGCTTGAGATGATTGTTAGAATGTAACTCAATTAATTTAACTTGCAAATCCTTTCCAATTGAAAACTGTCTGTGCTTGCTATTTCCGTCGATTTAGGTTTTGTCGAACAAAAATAGAGAAAGTAAAAAGATCATCAGTCGTTTGAAAAAAGGAAGAAAAAAAATAATATTTAATCAAAGTAGAAAAGGAGATGAATATATAATGTATAAATATATATTTCTTTTAATTTGCCTCGGACCGGCAAATTAAAATTCTATCCGCGGGCCGGATAGAATCTTCCGGCGGGCCGGAGTTTGGAGACCCCTGCTCTAATGTAATATGCAGGGTATACAGCTCTATATGAACCATCTCTCTATCCGTCAAGCTTAAAGTCAAAATACACTATACGAAATTCTTGTGAAATGAAAGAAAATTAAATAATCTATTGCTTGATTAAATTAATAATCTATCTATATCAACTTGCTTATCTTTCATTATTTATAATATAAATTATAACAAAAATACGCATTCTACTATAACATGAATTACATAAAAATGCAAAAGATAATTTAAAAATGCGACTTTTAAAATCCCAAATTCACAAACAAAAGTTATATAAAATTAGGGCAGCTCAGAACATTATTAGGGCAGCTTAAATCAACACCATTTCTCATAATAAATTTAATCAAATAAATATTGTAAGCTAAAATTAATTTTAAGAACAACACTAAACTTCAAAAGGATTTGTAGCAGCCAATCTGAATTCTTGTTAATAATAAACCTCCAAAGGGACTTTCTCCAAATTATACAGTTTAAAAAGGTGATCTATTGCATAAGACATGATTTATTGTAGTGTTTTCTATTTCCTTCTAAGCTATTCTTGGCTCTCCTGTGCAGAGAATGCATGACTCCGCAATTTGTTTCAGTTGAATTTTACTTATGGGGGATATATACATATCTATGAAGTTATTTATAGCTGGGATTTAAAGTTAAATTTAAAAAAAAAAAGGAAATATTGATTTGATTCTTGATATGGTTAAATATTTTATCATTGAAACTACTTTAACTGGCAAGAGGTAAAATGTGAAGCAAAAAATGGATAATTTATTATTTTCCCTAATCTTTTGAAACTATGAAATACCAGAAATAAACACAAAGGTCTAAAATGAAGTAGTATGAGTTGAACCAAGTTGTTTGTTACTAAATTTGCTACTTATTTTATTGCTACTGAGAGCTGAGGCTATAAAAATTATAATTTAAATATAAATATTGTTAGATGTTTCCAATATTAAAGTCATTACTAAATGAAATTTTTGTAGAATAAATTAATTAATAAATGAACTTTCTGTAGAATAAAGTTATTAATAAATGAAATTAATTATTGAATGCTTGTTGGTAAGTTCGCATTATTTATAACTTAAAATGATAAGTGAAAAAAATAAAAAAACTGAAATCATTTATGAATTTCAATTTATCATTCGAGAGCTTATTTTACCACTTATTTCATCAACGAATATTAAATATATAATGAAATATTTTCCTTTTGGTTACTATCTTTTAACTTTTAGTGTTATTAATAAAAGCCAAAGTATATAAAAGGACTATTTCCTCTGTCGGAATCCATTGTATTTTCAACTGAAAAAAAAAAAAAAAAAAAAAAAAAAAAAAAAGAACAACATTACATAAATAAATGATAAAATATGTTACGTATGATAAATTAAAATTTGTAGAAAACGATAAAATATGTTACGTATGATAAATTAAAATTTGTAGAAAACGATAAAATATGTCCCGTATGATAAATTAAAATTTGTAGGAAACGATAAAATATGTTACGTATGATAAATTAAAATTTGTAGAAAACGATAAAATATGTCACGTATGATAAATTAAAATTTGTAGGAAACGATAAAATATGTTACGTATGATAAATTAAAATTTGTAGGAAACGATAAAATATGTTACGTATGATAAATTAAAATTTGTAGAAAACGATAAAATATGTCCCGTATGATAAATTAAAATTTGTAGGAAACGATAAAATATGTCACGTATGATAAATTAAAATTTGTAGGAAACGATAAAATATGTTACGTATGATAAATTAAAATTTGTAGAAAACGATAAAATATGTCACGTATGATAAATTAAAATTTGTAGGAAACGATAAAATATGTTACGTATGATAAATTAAAATTTGTAGGAAACGATAAAATATGTTACGTATGATAAATTAAAATTTGTAGAAAACGATAAAATATGTCCCGTATGATAAATTAAAATTTGTAGAAAACGATAAAATATGTCCCGTATGATAAATTAAAATTTGTAGGAAACGATAAAATATGTTACGTATGATAAATTAAAATTTGTAGAAAACGATAAAATATGTCACGTATGATAAATTAAAATTTGTAGGAAACGATAAAATATGTTACGTATGATAAATTAAAATTTGTAGGAAACGATAAAATATGTTACGTATGATAAATTAAAATTTGTAGAAAACGATAAAATATGTCCCGTATGATAAATTAAAATTTGTAGGAAACGATAAAATATGTCACGTATGATAAATTAAAATTTGTAGGAAACGATAAAATATGTTACGTATGATAAATTAAAATTTGTAGAAAACGATAAAATATGTCCCGTATGATAAATTAAAATTTGTAGGAAACGATAAAATATGTTACGTATGATAAATTAAAATTTGTAGAAAACGATAAAATATGTCACGTATGATAAATTAAAATTTGTAGGAAACGATAAAATATGTTACGTATGATAAATTAAAATTTGTAGGAAACGATAAAATATGTTACGTATGATAAATTAAAATTTGTAGAAAACGATAAAATATGTCCCGTATGATAAATTAAAATTTGTAGGAAACGATAAAATATGTCACGTATGATAAATTAAAATTTGTAGGAAACGATAAAATATGTTACGTATGATAAATTAAAATTTGTAGGAAACGATAAAATATGTCACGTATGATAAATTAAAATTTGTAGGAAACGATAAAATATGTTACGTATGATAAATTAAAATTTGTAGGAAACAATAAAATATGTACGTATGATAAATTAAAATTTGTAGGAAACGATAAAATATGTCACGTATGATAAATTAAAATTTGTAGGAAACGATAAAATATGTCACGTATGATAAATTAAAATTTGTAGGAAACAATAAAATATGTCACGTATGATAAATTAAAATTTGTAGGAAACAATAAAATATGTACGTATGATAAATTAAAATTTGTAGGAAACGATAAAATATGTTACGTATGATAAATTAAAATTTGTAGAAAACGATAAAATATGTCACGTATGATAAATTAAAATTTGTAGGAAACAATAAAATATGTCACGTATGATAAATTAAAATTTGTAGGAAACAATAAAATATGTACGTATGATAAATTAAAATTTGTAGGAAACAATAAAATATGTTACGTATGATAAATTAAAATTTGTAGAAAACGATAAAATATGTTACGTATGATAAATTAAAATTTGTAGGAAACGATAAAATATGTCACGTATGATAAATTAAAATTTGTAGGAAACGATAAAATATGTCACGTATGATAAATTAAAATTTGTAGGAAACGATAAAATATGTCACGTATGATAAATTAAAATTTGTAGGAAACGATAAAATATGTCACGTATGATAAATTAAAATTTGTAGGAAACGATAAAATATGTCACGTATGATAAATTAAAATTTGTAGGAAACAATAAAATATGTCACATATGATAAATTAAAATTTGTAGGAAACGATAAAATATGTCACGTATGATAAATTAAAATTTGTAGGAAACAATAAAATATGTACGTATGATAAATTAAAATTTGTATTAAACGATAAAATATGTCACGTATGATAAATTAAAATTTGTAGGAAACGATAAAATATGTCACGTATGATAAATTAAAATTTGTAGGAAACGATAAAATATATTAATAATAATCAAATAAGTGATTCCGTTAATAGTAATCTGTGTTTTATAATTCTATGAATAATAATCTATAATTCTATGTTAATAATAATCAATAAGTGAAATCTGTTACTAATGATAAATTAAAATGACAAAATGTGTTAATAATAATCAAATAAGTGATTCCGTTAATAATAATCTGTGTTCTATAATTCTATGAATAATAATCTATAATTCTATGTTAATAATAATCAATAAGTGAAATCTGTTACTAATGATAAATTAAAATGACAAAATGTGTTAATAATAATCAAATAAGTGATAAAATCTGTTACACATGATAAATTAAAATTCGTATAAAAATGAAAAATCTGTTACACATGATAAATTAAAATTCGTATAAAAATGATAAAATCTGTTACACATGATATTAATAATAATCTAGGTTTTATAGTTCTATAAAAAAAATAATCTATAATTCTATGTTAATAATAATCAATAAGTCAAATCTGTTACTGATGATAAATTGAAATTAGTAAAAAATGATAAATCTGTTAATAATAATTAGATAAATGATTCTATTAATAATAATCTAGGTTTTATAGTTCTATGAAAAAATAATCTATAATTCTATGTTAATAATAATCAATAAGTCAAATCTGTTACTGATGATAAATTAAAATTTGTAAAAAATGATAAAATATGTTAATAATAATCAAATAAGTCATAAAACATGTTACACATGACTAATTAAAATTCGTAAATGATTTCAACTTCTATTTTTTAATTTAATATTTTAATTAAAACACACATGGAACAGTTCTCGAATTATTTTGGTACGAAAATTATGACTGCAATAATATACGAATATCTATTCGTAAAAACAAACAAAACAAAACAACAACCCTGAGTTCCAGCGCAAAGTCTTTTCCTGGTTCCCCACGGGAAATTGGCCATCGATTGTTAGGGAAAGGCCGTAATCACCTGTTTGCATCCAACGGAGCGCCGGACCGTGATTGTCGCCGCCGAGAATCCGGAAAGCTATTAGGGAATCCCGCTTCTCCCGAAAATGGGAGCGGGAAAAGCAATAGGCCGAAACTGCGACGCCATATTCGGGATCCCTACTCAAAAAAATAGACTGAATTCGAAATGACCTTTTTTTCTTTCTATTATGTGTTGGCTTTATGTCAACGGCGAGATTATTCCACAATTTCCATTTCGATCCGGGTTATTCCCGTTTTCACGCCGAATTCCCTAAGGAATAAGCGAGAGTGGGTAAGCTGGGATTTATATTTCTAAAGAATATTATTTTTACGAAGCATTTGTATTCGTAAAAAATGGAAAAGTTTAGAAATCAGAATCGATAAGTGTTTTCGCATAATTTGAAACTTTTAGTGTACTAGCTGTAATATTTTGGTGAAATTTATCAAATGATAATAATATTTTAAGTCTCTTTTGAATAAGACTCGATCAGAATCGTCGCCATTTTTTAGATTTAAGGAAAAGAAATCAGAATCGATAAGTATTTTCGCATAATTTGAACCTTTTATTGTCCTGGCTGTAATACTTTAGTGAAACATAATAGTAATGAAAATTAGAACATTTTACGACTATTTTGAATAAGATTTTATTAGAATAATCGCCATTTTTTAGATTTAAAGAAAAGAAATCAGAAGGGATAAGTGTTTTCGCGTAATTTGAATCTTTTAGTGTCCAGGCTGTAATAATTTAGTGAAATTTATCAAATGATAATTAAAACATTTTATGTCTCTTTTGAATAAAATTTGATCAGAATAGTCACCATTTTTAAGATTTAAAGAAAAGAAATCAGAATCGATAAGTGTTTCTGCATAATTTGAAACTTTTAGTGTCCTGGATGTATATTTGAGTGAAATTTATCAAATGATAATTAGAACATTTTACGTCTCTTTTGAATAAGACTTGATTAGAATAATCGTTTTTTTTTTAGAATTAAAGAAAAGAAATCAGAATCGATAAGTGTTTTCGCATAATTTATATCTTTTAGTGCCCTGGCTGTAATACTTTAGTGAAATTTTACAAATGATAATTTATCAAATGACAATTTATGACTCTTTTGAATAAAACTTGATTAAACCCCATTTTTTAGATTTAAAGAAAAGAAGTAAAGGGAAAAAAATTGTATTTTTTTCAAAGATTTTCCGCTTTGTGAGGCAATTTGAGAGAAAAACGTTTTTTCACATTCTCTATATTTCTGATTTCTTTGGAAGAGTGTTTTTGTTTAGTTTGACTCTTGCCAAAAGAATAAATAGCTGCATAATTTTCTTCACCAAAACAACTTCATAGTTGAAAATATATTTCTTGCATTGTAAACTAGCATTAGCAATTCTATGTATGAATTTATATTCAAAAAATACTTCTTTTGAAAGATATTTGGGCTCGTAGAAAATGCTTTGTGGAATGTAAGCTTTAAGCTTAAGCTTTGTGGTGAAAGGTTAGATTGCTTTGTCAAAGAATTTTCCGAGAATAATGTCAGAGTAGGAAACCATTTTTTAGATAAAATATATATATAAAAAAAAACATTTTATTCCAAAGCTGACATTTGGGAAGAAGAATTATGAAAAATTTTTGCAGTTATTTATTCTCTTCTGTAAGACTTAAATAACACCAAACACTTTCTGGATGTTAAAAAGTTCTGTAATCTGCTGAATGTGGAGACAGAGAATGTATTTATTAAACATGGAGGCGTATTAAAAGTTATTTATAAATTTAACCAGTAACTGTTCTGGGTTACAACTGTGAATGTTTATAAAATTTGTAATCTTATGTATTATCCTATCAAAATACCATTTGAAATATTTTCACTTCCTTTTATATTACATAATTTAAAATAATACTTGACTGAAGTGGAGCACTTAAGATTATAAAAATAATGATTAAAAATCTGTTGGCAGTGGTGGAGTAGCTTAATATATTCTTTACTACTATGAGATTCTAAACTTAATTTAGAATCTCATAATTAATAGCAAAGATTAGCATTTTTACTATTAATTATGAGATTCTAACTTTACGATTCTTTACTTAATATATTCTATTATTAGTTATGAGATAATATTCTTCAATGGATTAGTGTTTTAATTCTATATTTAAGAATAAAATAATCTATTTTATACATTCTTGTAACTCGTCATTAATACATTTTTGGAGAATTGAAAACATTCCATTAATTTGGTAATAAAAAAAAGCTTTATTTAACTAAATTAATCATAACTGCTGAATATTTTATTAGAATCATTTTTACGTGAGAATTATGTGAATTATAAAGGACAAATGTTAATTTATTTAGAATTTTTTTATTTCAGCAGACAGCCATTTTTTTTGTCATTTACCTTCCGAACTCTTTTTCTATTCATTTTATTGAGTTTTTGTATCATTATTAAGCAAATGCACATTCATTCAAACAAAAAGTAATCAACTTCCTCTTTTGATTTCTTTGAGTTAAAAGTTATTGATTTCGTTCAATCTACTTTTCCCCTAAGAAAAAAAAACATATTCAATTAATTAAAAGTTGCGAGATATCATGCATAGCCATTATTAAAATTTTTTAATAACATTCTTTTTCCTATTCACTCTGACCTTATGATTATTTATATACCTTTACACATTTTTAATCATCAAATGAAAAATAAAAGTAAAAAAAAGATGATTTACTTCTAATGCATGCATATTGTGCAGCCCAAATTTTTATTTATATTTCTTAAATTATTCCTGGCTTTTTAATATGCGTTACATAAGGTGAAAAATCTATTATTTTTTTCTTTAAGCAAATTAAAAGTATAATTTAATGTTTTAAATTGTCATAGTCTTGAATTAATCAAAAATTCAAAATTATAGATTTTTGATTAACATTAGTTAAATGTTTGGAGCTGAATAATAGATTAGTAAAATTAAATTACTATCATTTATTATATATATATATATATATATACACTCAAGAGTCAAAACATTATGACCACCCTTACATTTTGGTCCATGGATCAGTAGGAGAGAGTTGCCTGGTCAGATGAATCACGGTTTGTCATTCATCACGCCGATGGCCGTGTCAGGATACGCCGTCTTCCAGGCGAACAGTTGCTCCCTCAACGTACAGTAGGTCATACACAGTCCGGTGGTGGCGGTATTATGCTTTGGGGGACATTCCTTTGGGCGTTTCTGGGACCCGTGGTTTTGGTAGAGCAGACCATGAATGCTACAGGGTATCTGAACATCATGGCGGACCAGTTGCACCCATACATGGCCTCTGTTTTTCCAGCTGGAAATGGAATGTTCCAACAGGACAACGCCCCTTGTTACAAGGCTAAAATTGTGTTGGAGTGGTTCCAGGAACATGATGCTGAATTTCAGTTAATGTCCTGGCCACCTAACTCACCGGATCTCAATCCGATAGAACACATTTGGGATGTCCTGGAACGGCAGCTCAGAGTTCAAAGATCACCAATTCGCAATATCTCGGATTTACGTGACCGTTGCTTAAACATCTGGTACAATCTGTCTCCGGCCATCTACCAAGGACTTGTGGCATCCATGCTAAGGCGGGTTGAAGCTGTGTTGCGCGCCAAAGGTGGGCCAACTCGTTATTGACAGGTGGTCATAATGTTTTGGCTCTTGAGTGTATATATATATATATATATATATATATTTATTTATATAGTGTATATATATAAAAACCTCCCTATCCCATAAAGAGAAAGCATCTCCTGACTAGAAATCGGCCAGAAGTCAGACGACCTTAGCTCACCATGCAGGGGCTAAGGTGGCTATATATATATATACTGCAAATATATAAAAAAATGAGTATGTATTATCCATCCTATCATTTATTATTTTCTTATAGTATTACGTAATCTTATATAATCTTTGTCTGTATGTATTGTTTGTATGGAATCTACTTTAATTTGTACTTTTGAAAAAAAAAAAAAAAAAATACAACTTCTACTGAATTTATGTACTGTTTTCTTCCCTGAGTTATAAATTAAAAAAAAATTTTAATTTATATCTACAAGACTAAAATTAACTGATTTGTGATACTTGAATCAGAAAATAAAATATTAAAAAAATAATAGATAAAGACGATAAAATACTTAAAACAATAAAATACTCTAAAGGAACTATTAAATAAAACACTATCTGATAATCTCATTTACTGAAATAATTTATTTTGAAATATATTAACCTTTAAATTAAATTCGTTATAAACTTCAGTTAACGTTAGAGAATATTTATCTTTTATTGAAAATTCACTCTGTCATACATGTTAACGTAGTTTTAAATCTTGACTTAATAAAACACATAAATAATTAAAAACATTATTTATTAGAATTTTTTTACAAAATTAATAAATAAAAAAGATAAAATAGAACAATAAAATATTCTAACGAAGTAGTAAATAAAACATTTTAAGACAATCTCATTTATTGAAATACTTAATTTTGGAAATATATAATAAATTAATATATATATATATATAATAAACCAATATATAATAGTATGTTATAAACTTCAGAAGACTTATGCATGTATTGAAAGCCCTCTGGCGTTAATGTTAATGCTAATGTAGTTTTATATGTTGACATAATAAAACACATAAATTCAATCTTCTGCCTATTGAGAAGGAAACTCAATTTTGCAAGTGTTTTGTGCCAGAATAAAGTGGAAGAAGCATTCAACGTAATAGCATATCAAGAAAATAAAACCCAAATATCCTGGTGATCGAATCTACAAATGGTAGAACAAAACAAAACCGCTGTAGGAGGTGATGAGCAAATGATAGAACAAAAGCACTCCATAAAAGAGATATCGAGTAAATCAGTAGAAAGATAAAAGGGGCTTTTTGAGGATTGAGGAATAAAAGAGAGTGGGGTAATGCATGGAGTGTGTTCACATCCACTGGTAAATGGATCCGCTAAGTGCTTGGGCTTGTCCTTGCGTTTCAGGATAAGTGTAAGGAAAAGTATCCTTCAAAGGAATTTTTCTGTATTCTTTTTCAAGGAGCAATCATTTATTCAATCGCGACAACAATTGATTCTGTAAATTGTTTTTAAATTACGTTGCATCGTCACGTTTTTATTATCTTTTCAAATTCTTATTGATAAGTTAAATGTTTTCTCTCTATATGTCAGCAAAAAAATATGCAACGCTATAGATTTATTTATAAAAAAAATTACTTCTTAGGATGTTAAACTCATTTGAGATTTATAAAAATTTGTAATTAATTTTTCTTGAATTATTTCTTTATTATTATTATTAATTAATAAGAATTTCATGAATTATTTCAACTGAATTCAAAGCATTTGATATTTTAAAGCCATCCTCAGCTTATATAATAAAAATATAAGCACCTATAACCTAATAACCAATATAAGCACCTATAACTTAATTTCGTTTTCCAATCGGATTTCTCCGAAAAGGATTTGTAGCCTGTTGAAAGAAAGCACCTATAATCTAATTGTCGCCTATAATAGGACCTAGAAAGTACGTATAACCTAATTTACACCTATAATCATACAATTATCATACACCTATAATTTACACCTAATCTTTTATACACCTTTTAATTGATATAACCAATATGTGCCAAAGAGCATGTTTTACATTCAAATTTTAAAAAAAGGTTAGCATGAATCACATTTAGTTAAATCTATTTCTTATGATATCTAATGATTTGTATGATTAAAAATTAATTCAGCTTCAATTTGGTAGTCTTTTTATTTTAAACTAACGGATTCTGATCAAGGCTTACTATTTCGGAAAAAAGAAAACATCTTCGAATAATTTAATTCTATGACTGCAGACTATTATTTTCTTTTATAAATCTACCTTATTTAAAATACGAGACACATCTGTCCCAAATGATACTACATCTCTTGTAGAATAATTAATCAACTTCAACTTCCCAAAAGACACGTCGCGCCGTTTTTTCCAAATTAAAAACTAAGACTGAAACTGCAGCAGACAAATTGTAAACGAAAAACGAAAGCTATTTCTTTTCGTGTTTAATTTCGTTTTCCATTCGGATTTCTCCCCAAGAAAGTTTTGTGGGCTGTCTTTCTCTTGCTCCAAGCTCATTTGCACTAATGAGTAAAGAGGATTTTCATAAGAGGATGTTCTGTTCAAGTCAACTCTTGACCATCTTAGCTGAAGAAGAAGATGGAGAAATCCGGGAGGATGGAGAGCTCTCTCCTCCAAGATCCGGATTACCTCTTCCAAATCTTCTTTTCAGAATTACAAATAGAATTTTCTGCTATTTGTTTTTTGTTTTCCAACTCGTCAAGAAAGATTTTCAATGAGAGAAGAGTAATTTATTTAAAAGATAAATGTTCTTGCTTGATTATGAGTTTTATGCAAATGCTGGAAATATTATATATTTTAATGCTTTCTTAAGAAGGGATGATTATATGCTGAATTTATTTTAATAGGATTCACTTTTAAATCGTTTGTCTTCAAAATGCTGGATTATATTTAACGCTAGCAGTTTTATTAAAGCACTCCATTAATTTTATTTTTAATGAAAACCAAATTTTAATTCAAATTGAAAAAAAAATTATAGAAAAATAAGGAAAAATTAATTATTTTTTGAAAATATCGTATATTGGTGGCCTACAGTCTTTAGGAAAAAACTTTACTTGTGTACCCTCAAATCTTCACTTGTGTATTACTCGCCAGTTACCATGCATGAAAACTTAGATTTGATTCCGTTTATGACATGAGCTTCGGTCACTGTTTTGAAAAAAAAAAGAGTAGATTATGGCAAGATGGCATAGAAAATTGTATCGGTAGTAGATTTCACGTTTTTCTCAAATACGACTTGAAAATGTGAAACAAATAGCTCAGAAAATCTTCCTAAAATGTATTATACCTACCCTTTTATGGATGTTACAAAGCAGACCCCCTGAGTAATGCCGATTGTGTTACAAATCTGGTGTATCAATAACAAATAACTAACTCAAATATGCTTGGCGTTGAAAATCGTCTTTTTCATTGGCGCAACAGCCCTATGGTGGGCCAAGGCCGTCTGAAAAAATTCGAGACGGGAGATTTTCTTCTTTCGTTTTTTTATAGGGTATGGCTGTCAGCTTTAAAATTAATAGACATATTAGACCAGGACCTACGGTTTAAATGACTATTATGGTTTATATGTAAGTTGATTCTGAACCACTATAAGTATCCATGCCATCACCGGGACTCGAACCCGAAACCTGTGGCAACGAGGCCCAAAGCGCTAATCACTCCTCGGCCATCAGTCAGCCCCATTACCCACACTACGTAACATTACGTAGCCCTACATTACGTAAGTCCATGATATTTATTACCAGCTACTGAAATCAATGTCTCTCAGATTTTGAAATTAGAAAAAAAAAAACCCATTTATGCAAGACTTTAAACTAAAAGTGTTAGACGTAATATACTTTTAAAATTTTTTGCATTGTAGAATTACTCAATATTCAATGAATTGATCAATTATCTTAATTAATAATAGCCTTTATAGAATATCTATCTTGATTATTGGTGAGATATTACATAACAATGATAGTCAGGAAATGAAAACTTTACGTATGACGTACTATCTATCGAAGAAATTAGTCTAAAAAGATGTCCCATATTGCTAGATGTTTATAATAAAAGAAGTTAATGCGTTAAATTAATAATAAAGAAAGTGCTTGTATATTTATGTTGTAGGTTTTTAAATGTGTCTTGAAATTATTGTAGCATACTATGTTTGAAATATCTCTTTTATAAAATATTCAAAGTTCTAGTAATACATGAGACAAACATTTCATACATAAGTGCTAAAAAAGTTATTAACATAGTTATTAAAGATAAGATAAAATAATACATAATAAGACATGATAATAAAAGGTAATATAAGATACATAAATAAGACATCATGGTAATTAGATTCCGTGATATTTATGTTCTTTGGCATGTTTGTTTTATCCGATGCTTAATGAAGTAGTATTTCTAATAGTATTTCTAGTAGTATTTCTAATAATACAAGCTTATATATTTTTGTTTTAATGATTATCAGCGTTCTGGTAGAATTAATTATTTATAAATATTAGATACTTATATTAATTTTTGAATAATTTATAAGATTACACAATATATTTATAACTTTATGTCTTTTAGTGTTTTGGAATTGTTCAGTATATCTTTGATAATGAAGTTTTAAGAGTATTAAATGATTTTTGGTTTATTTCTTATTATCACAGAGTGTGATAGTTTTATTTTCGGATTTAAATTGGTCTAACTTATTTTTTAAATTTTTAAAATGTTGAGTTTTACTGACATTTTATTAAAAGTAATACCAATTTAGTGAACGGATATTGACTGCACGTTATTAAACAAAAATTATTGAAGTGCATAAAATAATAATGTAATTAGTTTAAATCGAATTAGTTGATGAAATTTAATCTCTAAATAAAATTCAAATGATTTATGGAGCATTGAAATACATTATTTGTACAATTGTCAGTTATAGCAAAATATTTCTTTCACTGAATTACTTAAATCAAAAATATTCCAAACTCTAACTTTTTAATTATTATTTTATAATTTTTTTTCAAATTCTTTTTCTCATTTAAAAAAAAAAAAAATACAAACATTACTGTCTGGAATTAAGTTATTTACTTTTCTTTTATTATGCCTTTTAGATAAATTAAATCAGATAACCTTAACTTTACTTAACTTAACCTTACAAAACCAGTCGCGTCATTTTAATTAAAATTTAATAAACAACAAGATAAATTATTTACGAGTAATGTTATAAAATTATGATAAAAAAATTATTATTGTTTAATTTGTTTTAGATCAACTTCTTAAAACTAAATATTTCTCCTTCATAGTAATTATCATAGTACATTTTTTGTAGTAAATTTTAAAAAGTTCTAAAAAGTTCTTTAAGCCAACGTCGCCAACATTGGCGCAATTTTCAAATAAACTGATGATTGATGGAATATCTATTTGGAGTAATTCTCGTAAAACATAACCAATAACTGATTTGCAATCGATAATATAAGCCAATAATTAATTTATTTATATGTTTGCACGAATATATTGACAATGATAATTAAATATTAAAAATTTCTGAATTGTTCTGTAACAATAGCCAACATCGCCAACTTTATCGCAATTTTCAAACAAACTGATGATTGATTGAATAAATAGTTGACATAATTCTCGTAAAACAAAGCTGGTGATTGATTGAATCTATAGTTGACGAAATTATCGTAAAACAAAACCAATAACTGATTTGTAATTGATAATATAAGCCAATAATTAATTTATTTATATGTTTACACGAACATATTGTCACGATATTTCGTAAAACGAAAATGATGTATGATGGCTTATATAAATATAAAGCAATAATGATTTTTAGAAACTTTCCTAATTTTTTTCTTGTTTTTTTTGTATGATTATCTTTTACTAACAATGAAAAGTGATCGATATGTTCACCAGATTTTACATGGTGACTTAGACATTTTGAAATTTCTAATTTGTATCACATTGACGTAAGTTCGTAGACACGGTAACCACAAAGTTTCAAATAATAAGTAAAATAGATCGTTTTTCGTTCAATGGTAATGATAAATGGGCGGGATGTCACTGTGGTGACTGATTTCAGTCAACACAAAAGTTACACAAAGAGATTGCAGTTCTGTCAATTTTAATGCTGTTCTGTCGTTTTATTACTATTAGCTAACATTGTTTTTATGAATATATTTTAGAAATAAATGACAAAAATACATGAATTCCTAAAACAGCTTCTTTTAAGTCAAATGCTAACCATTCACTGTTTAATTATTAATATTTAAATAAGTCTTTTTAAGAAATTGCAAATTACTACTTTTAAATTTCAAAATCCAAGTTTTATGGATAAAACAGACTTATAAATAATTTATCAACTTTATAAAATGTAAAATGACATACATAAAATGCTAATTATTCAGTTTATTAATTAATATCGTAAGAAGTTATTATAAGTTTAATTTACTTATTTATGGAAGGTTGTTTATTATGTTGTTTTATATCTTATTAACTAACTTTAATATGTTGTTATTATTAGGTTACTATTAGATTGTTTTTTATTGCTATCAGCTAACATTATTTTTATAAATACACTTTAGAAATAAATGACAGAAATGCATGAATTAATAAAAAATCTTCTTTGAAATGTACTATATGTGAAATGCAAATCATTCACAGTTTAATTATAAATATTTAAATAAGCTTCGTTGAGAAATCGCAAATTTCTACTTTTAAATTTTAGAATTTAGTTTTATGAATGAAACACATTTATAAATAATTTATTAACTTTGTAAAATGTAAAACGACATGCTTAAAATTATTCAGTTTATTAATTAATATTTTAAAAAGTTATTATAAGTTTAATTTACTTATTTGGGAAATTTTAAATTGTTATTTTTAAATTTTTGAATTCCAGTTGCATATCAGCACAACATTCAAACGAGTCATTTATTAATTTAAAATATCTCAATCTGTGACTAATCAATGCATAAAGTGTTTCGATTTAAAGTGTTATACGTTTTAAGATGAAAAGGACAAAACTATTAAAAATTATACTTGGTTAATACATGTAAATGACAAAAAATGCATGAATTTATAAATCAGCTTCCTTTTAAATGTACTATAAGTCAACTGTAAATCATTCACTGTTTAATTATTAATATTTAAATAAGTTTCTTTGAGAAATTGCCAGTTACTATTTTTAAATTTTAGAATCAAAGTTTTATGAATAAAACACACTTATAAATAATGTATTAACTTTATAAAATGTGAAATGGCATACATAAAATACTAACTATTCGGTTTATTAATTAATATTTTAATAAGTTATTTATAAGTTTATTTATTTGTGAAACTACAAATTGTCACTTTCATATTTTTGGATTCCAGTTTCATCTACACAAATGAGTCATATGTTAATTAAAATATCTTAACCAGTGATTAATCAATGCATAAAATGTTTCGATTTAAAGTGTTATATGTTTTAAGATGAAGAGAACAAAACAATTAAAGTTATATTTGGCTAATATACAGGGTGATTGTAATTAAAGTACCACTTACAAAATGCTGTAAAAGAAGAACCACTCTTCACAATGAGTTCCAATTTGAATTGAAGATACTTGAAGAAGGGGAAAACGAAATGGCATAATAAAGAGTTCCCCTGATTTTTCCCATCCAATTTGGAATGATCTTGCCGTGGGGCTTTCCACTAACAATGTCACAATTGTTGAATGACTTGGAAGTAATTTTTTTCATTAAAAAACTGAAACAATACAGAACATTGAACACTGCAGTTGATTTAATGTGCAAATCATGCCAAATGCTTTTTAATTTCGATTCAAAATATTACTGGTTGGCGAATTCGCTTTCGTCATGCCGCTTACAGCGCCATCTATGAATACATTTTAAAACATTTTTGATGCCGTAACGTTTCTCCCTTGTTCAAGTATCTTCAGTTCAAATTTGAACTCATTGTGATGAGTGGTTCTTTTTTTTACAGCATTTTGAAAGTGGAACTTTAATTATAATCACCCTATATTTAAATACAGAGTAAGTTAAAATTTAAAATATTTCTAACATTTAAAAGAAGTAAATAATAAGTAATTTAATCATGTTTAGATTTTTTTACAGATTTTTAAACAATTTACTAGTATAAGTATCAAGAAATAAATTTTACGTTTACATAGTTTTTATGTAATACGTACTCTCTGATAAATGGAAACAAAATCATCAATTACTTCAAAATCATCAATCATCAAATGTTGCTACTTTGAATAAATAAATTTATGAAATATAAATCATTCATGTTCACTTTTCTCTCGAGATTTAATATTACAAAAGATTCTTTTTAATCCGATCAGAAAATTGAAAAAAGATTTTTAAGCTGCTTATTGGCTTCAGATAAAAGCCTTCTCTTTCAAATTTATTCATTCAGAAATTGGGTTGCAGATTTAAAAATATACGTCATACTTGAGTTGCCATTCAATGGTTATTTTATTCTAACACTAAAATTAAATATAATATCGTTGGTTCGACAAATTTACGAAGCTTTAATTTATCAAGGAATTTCGTGCAACATTTCTCATTTAATTTCGCTAATTATTTATCTGTTAATTAAATTGTTTATCAAGTAAAGTGTTCTCTAAAGAATTGGAATTTATAATTGCTCGATAATAAAAATGAGACATTTAGTAAAGATAACAAATATTTAATGGGAAAACTTCTTAAAATTAGATGTTTAATTTGCTAAATTTAGGTTTCATTGTTGAATTTTGAATTTTATAAGTATTTGTACAAGTAAATTAAAAATGTTCCATTCATATGTTATTGTAAACAAGTAAGGGTATAGTGTCCAATTTCAATAACATTCAAAATTAATTTTCAGAATCATTTAGAATTTGAACACTTTATTCATGAATTTATCCAGAATCATTGGGAACACCCCCTTCCCTTAATAAGAGAGCTTACAGAGCTTTTTAGAGCTTATTGCTGATAAAAAAGTAAATTTGGGAGTAAATTAAAGTGTTTTTATTTTTATTTTCATAATAACTTATCTTAACATCAGCACAACATTCAGACGAATCCTTTGTTAATTTAATATATCTTAAACTGTGACTAATTAATGGATAAAATGTTTGATTTAAAGTATTATATGTTTTAAAAGGGAAAGAACAAAAGAATTAAAGATTAAACTTGAAAATTTAAAAGCAGTTTAATATGTAAACTCAGAATAATTTAAAAGTTAAAATATTTCTAATATTTTTAGTCACTTATCTTGAAATAATAAGTAATTTAATTATGGTCATTTTTTTAACAGATTTTTAAAATAGTATTTTGTTTATATAAGTATCAAGAAATAAATTTTGCATTTATATAATTTTTATGTAATACGTACTCTCTGATAAATGGAAACAAAATCATCAATTATAAGACAAATGCATGTTGCTACTTTGAATAAATAACTTTATGAAATATAAATCATTCATGCTCACTTTTCTCTCGAGATTTAATATTACAAAAGATTCTTTTTAATCCGATCAGAAAATTGAAAAAGATTTTTAAGCTGCTTATTGGTTACAGATAAAAGCCTTCTGTTCAAGATTTATTCATTCAGAAATTGGGCTGCATATTTAAAAATGTACGTCATACTTGATTTGCCATTCAATGGTTATTTTATTCTAACACTAAAAGGAAATATAATCGACAAATTTACGAAGCTTTAATTTATTAATGAATTGCGTCCAACATTTCTCTTTTAATTTCGTTAATTATTTATTTGTTAATTAAATTGTTTATCAAGTAAAGTGTTCTCTAAAGAATTGCAATTTATAATTGCCCGATAATAAAAATAAGAGATTTAATAGGACAACAAATACGTAATGTGAAAATTGCTTAAAATTAAATATTTAATTTGATAAATTTAGTTTTCATTGCTGAATTTTGAAATTTTTTAATACTTGTACATTAAAATAAATATTCATATGGTTTCGTTTAAATTTCAATTACTTTGTAGCGTTTATTTTTATCATTGATTAAAATAAAATTAACAGGAATTGTCCATTAGTTATTATTTAATTGAATATAAAAATTTTCTCTAACAAAAAGAGATAAAAGAAAGATGTATTATTGTTTTAATAAAATCATATCATTCACATGTTATTGTAGACAAGTAAGTGTATAGTGTCCAATTTCAATAACATTCAAAATTAACATTCAGAATCATTTAGACTTAGAATGATATTATTAGATAATGAATGATTTTTTTTTATTATTAGATAATGAGTGTCTTTTATTATAAGATAAGGAATGATTTTATTTATCAATTTACCCAGAATAAATAATTCTGGGTAACCCAGAATAACAAAGATCAGCAAGATTTGAAAAATGACTTTCGTTTGTTTCTTAGAGCTTATTATTGATAAAAAATAAATTTAGAGGTAAATTAAAGTATTTTTTTTTATCTTCACAATAACTTATTTAGGTTTGAAATTGCTTGGTAGATCGAGTATTGAGTTTCTAAATTGGGAGAGATTGGTTCAAGAAAAACGTTCTTAAAAATAGCATTTCTTTTCAAGTATTTTCAAGCACCCAGCATTTTTGAAGTTCTTCAATTCGCATGTCTATACGAGTAAGATTTCTGGTTTTTAAAGATATAACTCTAAATACAGGGATATCATAATCACACCTGTGCTCAAATTTATATACAATTGTTACAGTTAAGGAATATAATCATTATTATAACATACAAAATTTGCCACTTTGTACGGGACAATCAACATATATTAAAATCAAATAAATGGTAAAATTTGTTTCGAATTCCCACAAAGACCATCTATCAGTACCCATCTTAACAAGTCTTAAATACTCACGATTTCGAAATCTGTTGGATACTTAACCAGGTTTTAATAATAAGGTGTGCCTATCTAAGAATTGTCCCTTACCATCTTATTTTGAAGTAAAAATTTAAGTTTAACAGAGATAATTTATTAGTTCCAATCTTAAGGCCCAGAATTTGCAATCAAATCTGTGGTCAGTAGGTACCTATGTATTAAAAAAAGTTTGAAGGGGTTGGTAGAAGGTGCCAGTTACATAAAAGTGTTCGTTTTAAATTTCAATAACACTAGGGAATAGCGTCGAAGAATAAAAAAAAAAAATATGATTGAAAAAAATTAAATTGAAAAAAATATGATTAGTTTTATAAAGTTATAACAACTCACGATTTCCAAATCTGTTTGCTACTTAACTAGTTTTTAGTAATCAGGGATGTGCCTTATCTAAGAAGTGTACAGTGGCATCTTATTTTGAATTAAAAATATAAAGATTTATCCTTATTACTGAGAGATGAATCTTAAATTGGGATATCTAAATCTTAGTTGTTTTGACTTAACTAGTCTTTAATAATAGGAAGTGCGCCTTATCTAAGAAGTGTACCGTACCATCTTACTCTGAATTAAAAATTTAAAAGATTTATCTTTATTAATGAAAGATGTATTGTATTGTGATATCTTAATATGATTAGAATGAAAAAATCGATCTTACATAAAAAAAAGATGATTAGTTTTAAAAAGTCATAACAACTCGCGATTTCCAAATCTGTTTCATACTTAACCAGTTTTTAGTAATAAGAAGTGTGTCCTATTTAAGTGTACCGTACCATCTTATTTTGAATTAAAAATTAAAAAGATTTATCCTTATTACTGAGTGATTTATCTTAAATTGTGATATCTTAATATGATTAGAATGAAAAAATCGATCTTACATCAAAAAAAGATGATTAGTTTTAAAAAGTCATAACAACTCGCGATTTCCAAATCTGTTTCATACTTAACCAGTTTTTAGTAATAAGAAGTGTGCCCTTTTAAGTGTACCGTACCATCTTATTTTGAATTAAAAATTAAAAAGATTTATCCTTATTACTGAGTGATGTATCTTAAATTGTGATATCTTAATATGATTAGAATGAAAAAATTGATCTTACACCGAAAAAAGATGATTGGTTTTAAAAAGTCATAACAACGCACGATTCCCAAATCTGTTTGATACTTAACAAGTTTTTAGTAATAAGACGTGTGCCCTATTTAAGAAGTTTACGGTGCCATCTTATTTCAATTCCTTCTATTAGCTCGCATTCTCCCTATATATATCTTGTTCAAATTTTCAATCGTTCATAAAATACTTTTTATTCATCCACTCAAGTTCAAATGCATTTTTTTGAACTTGTAGTGGATGACACTTGATGTTGATACAGTGTTTTCAAATATTAATTCAGTAATTAAATTTAATTAATTAATTTTAGTTTTTTTAGGTTTAAGGTGCATATATCTACCAATAGATGGCTCCAGACGAACTTAAAAAATGAATGAAAATTATTTATAAAGGACTTTCTGCAATAGAGTGGAAAAAAAGTAGGAATTGACTGAAATTTTTTTTTTATATTACTTGTTTTGAATTAAAAATTGAAAAGATTTATCCTTATTACTGAGAGATGTTTCTTAAATATTGATATATTATATATAAAAATATGATAAATAGTTAAAGTATTATATTAATTAATATGATATCTAAATAAGGTAGACTGATGAGCATGAAGTGAATGAAGCAAACATACAACATTTTTAAATGTATTCTAATTAATGAATAATGCCAAAGCAATTCAAATTATGTTCCATTTAAAAAATCTCATTTAAGTATCTGAAAAACTTTCTATTGATAAAATTATTTTTTTCGTTAGCAGTTTTTCAAATTCAGCTTTGGAATTATAATACATTTTTATTTTTTTATCTATTAGCTATTTTTTCAAAAAATGTACCCTTTGTTTTGACATTTTATTAATGTTTTCATGAATTAATATTACCCTTTTTATATCTATCTTAATTACCAT
Source organism: Caerostris darwini (assembly GCA_021605075.1). NCBI lineage: Eukaryota > Metazoa > Arthropoda > Arachnida > Araneae > Araneidae > Caerostris > Caerostris darwini. Next base: position 184,254 of record BPLQ01012188.1, on the reverse strand, counting down.
GGACCTTTTTTTATGTTAGCCTCATTAATATTCAAAGGGGTGCTTTTATTAATAATAAAATTATTGATTTTACAAGTGGCTATTGTAGAGATTTTTTGACATTCTTTTGTGTTTATAAAGAAACAAATTTAAGATTTATTGTATTATTCATATTAACTATTGTTTGATGAAACAAAATGCACAAATTTTGAAACATTCTTCAATTTTAATGAATGTTTGAATTCATTTCCATTTGATGGTTTGTTAATAATCGTTTTCGTTTTTTTCTTCAAGTACTTGAATGTTTTTTTTAAAAGCAATCAAATATCTGAATTCTCCTTTTATTTAGATTATTTTTTAGTTATTAAAAACATTAAAAACGAGATGTATAAAAGATTGCACTGAAGAATAAACCTTTTGTTAACTAATTTTAGCTTCTTATTCATTAAAAGAATGAAAGAAAATTTTTTATTGGTGGTTCCTTTTATACTTTTTAAGTGCACTTCATAGTTATTTATGCCTGATTTTTAGTGAAAATATAAGAATTTAAGAAAATAAAAAATTATGAAAAGTGAGAATTTATGAAAAAAAACATTTTATCTTTTTAAATTTATTAAGGTTTTTTTTACTATTTCTTATAAAAGTATTTTTTTTTCAATTAAGAAAGATTAAAAAAAAGTAACATAAATGCACAGATATTTCAAATTTAATAGAATTAAACAATATTTATATAATTATTAATTAAATAAGTAAATAAATTGAATATTTTTAAAAAAATGAAATAAAAATAAAAATAATATTAAAATAAAATTTAAAAAATTAATAATATTTAATAAAATATTAATAAAATAAAATTAATAAAAATAAATTAAATTAAATTAATAAAAATAAATAAAATTAATAAATTTTTAAAATTTTAATAAAATTTTTTAAGTAAAATTAAATAAAAAGTTAAACTTTTCTCTTTAACTTAAACTTTTCATTTCGAGCAAGAATTGTTGTCTACCTTACTGTTGCATCACAAATGTTTTTACTATGAATATAACTCTTTAAAATCTATGTAATTTGTTTAATTTATAAAACTAATGGGAATTATAAATCAAAAGTAATTCACTGATTTTATGAATTAAATAATAATGGAGCTAGTTAAATAGTTTGAGTACGGAGATGATACGGAGTATAATTATTCGTCATTATTATAACATAACTCGTAATTCTTCCCTTATTTATGTGTTACATACAAGTTAATCGAATGCTCAATATTAAGAGATTTCTTCATTATTTTTAGTAAATTATTTATTAATTATTATTATTAATTTCATATGTCATCTAATTATTAGAGGATTATATGATGATATACGCATATGAAATTCTAATATATTTATAATACAATTTATATATATTGTTACTTTATATTGTTAATATAATTCATATATTAACAATATGTAATAAAATGTTACTACAATGACAAGCTCTAAAAGTTTTGCTGCCATTATTCATACAAGTTAGTCGAAGGCTCAATATTAAGAGCTTCTTGATGATTATTATATTTAGAATAAAGCTATAACAATTATTAGATCATTATATGATGATACATACAACTAAAATTATTTTGGAATCTTCAGTATCTTTAACTTAAACTTGTCATTTTGAACAACAATTGTTGTCTACCATATTGTTGTATCACAAATGGTTTTATTATGAATATAACTCATTAAAATCTATGTAATTTGTTTAATTTATAAGACGAATAGGAATTATAAATCAAAAGTAATCCACTGATTTTATGAATTAAATAATAATGGCGCTAGTAAAATAGTTTGAGTACGGAGATGATATGGAGTATAATTATTCGTCATTATTATAACATAACTCTTAATTCTTACCTTATTTATGTGATTTATGACTAACAATATGTAATAAAATGTTACCACAATAACAAGTTTCGTTGATGTTATTCATACAATGTGAAATGCTTAATATTAAGATCTTTCTTCATTATTATGTTATGAATAATGTTAAAACAATTATTAGATGATTGCATGACCACATATACGTCTGAAATTATTTCAACCATTAAAATTTATTATTATTTGAAACTATTTTGACTTTTTTTTGAAATTATCTTCAATATCTTTAACTTAATCTTGTCATTTCGAACAACAATTGTTGTCCGCCATATTGTTTGGTTACAAATGTTTTTATTATAAATATAACTCTGTAAAATCTATTAATTTTTTAAATTTATAAAACGAAAAGGAATTGTAAATCAAAAGTAATTCTTCGATTTTATGAATTAAATAACAATGGTACCAGTTAAATGGCTTGATTATTGAAAAATGTGATTATTCGGAAAATAATTATTCATTATTGTTATTACATAACATAACTCATAATTCTTCACTTATCTATATGTTTTTAGAATTAACTATATATAGTAAAATGTTACTACCATAACAAGCTTCAAAATTTTCGTTGCTATTATTCATACAAGTTAGTCGAATGCTTAATATTAAGAGCTTTCTTTATTATTATTATTATTAGATTATTTAATAATTATTATTATTAATTTTAGATGTATATATCGTCATAAAATTATTACAAGATTATTTGAGGATAGACATCTGAAATTATTTTGTAATCTTCAGTATTATAGCTTGGAATAAATATTAATATACTTTTTGTTTGTTTTAATGTTTAAAATAAAATTTTTCGAACTAATTGAGTTTACAATATAAAGCATTGTATAAACTTAGACTTTATAAATTAAATAATAAAGAATCAATGACGTCATTTTTGAAAATTTTAAAACACAAATTATATTCTGTATTATAAAAATTAAATAGGAAAATTTATGTAATGTCTGTGAGTCTGTATATTTTTTAAAGAAAATTCCTAATTTAATTAATACAAACTATATTTTTAATTAATATTAGGGTTTATACGTTTACGTATTATTTATATTTCTATATATTATTTATATTTCTTTCTTTCTTATTCTGTTATTTATTTTATTATTACACAATGACTTTTACTACTAAGTTAATTTTTTTCTAACTTTATTTTGTTGTGCAAATATACCATATTGTGTATTTCAAAACATATTTGAAAAATTGTTGTTCAGACATAAATTTATCCTAAATCTCTATGTATTTTTCCCTTTTTGTAATATATCTTATTTGTAAGCTAATTCTTGCTGATGTAATATTATTTTCTCTAATACTTATCAACCAACAATTGATTGATTGAATTACAATATTACGCAGTAAATTTATCCTAAATCTCTAAGAATTTTTCTCTTTTTGTAATATAGCTTATTTATAAGATACTTTATACAGATGTAATATTGTTTTTTGTAATACTTATCTATCAACCATCAATTGCTTGAAGGAAATAAACTAATAAGCAGATAGTTTACATACGTTAATATGTTTTCCCTTTTTTCTGTACAATACTATGACTGAATAAAATGCTTTTAATTATAATAATTGGAGACAATTAACTAAGTAATAAATAATTTAGAGATAGTTAATTTTTTAGGAATTAAAAAAACTTTGAGTGTACAGTACTGCATATTTTATGTGATCAATTTGTTATTCTATTTCAATAATAATAAACTTTCGTTTTTGTCAAAAATTTAGTAATAATACAAATTAAAAATTTAATAAGATCAGTGTATTATCATTTAAAATATCAATTAAAAAAATTTAGCGAGAGTATAATATTATTGATCACTGTACACTTTTTGTTAAAATAACATTTCAATTAAATTTATATATTTTTTAATTTTTCTAAATACCCCACACCAGTTAGTCATCATAAAATAAAAAATTATTAGGATGTATTTTAACACATATAGATCTATTTTGAAATTATTTAATTAAACTTTCATTATTATCTATTTTTTAAAATTAATAGCTATTATATCTAAAAGTATTTTAATGCTCGTTCTAACATTATTTTAAGATAAACCATGCTAAAACCACTAATAATTATTATTTATTATAATTAAAAAACTTTGATGAAAATAGAGATAATCTATTAAAAAATAGACAAAAGAAATGTCTGAGATTCATAAAGTGTACAAGTTAAATTCTTTATATGTTTTAATTTCAAACTTTATTGAGAATATAAGAAAAAATATATCACATCACTCTTCAATCGCTTAGACTTCATTAAAGACTTACATAAAAAGCCTCCTTTTTACAGAAATACTTTAAATTAAATCAAATTTCTTTATATATAATATATGTTTTACTTTAAAGTTCACTCCAGAATTGTTATTATATTAAAAGCGTATCTCAAAAAACTAAAATCTGATTTCTATTTAATTTATTTTATTTTACAGTCTTAAAAACCAATTATAATATAAAAATTAAATTTGCATCAGAAATATGAGTAAACGATTATTGTTATATTTTTTCAAATATAATTAATTAATTCTAGAAATTAAATTTTTGGTACAAAGTTTTTCACATATTTAACTTGAAATTACTTTTGAATTATGTGGATGGACAAAATTGTGCAAAATATGTTGCAGCATAATTTTTACGTATGGTAAAATATGCTTACATATGCTAAAATATGTTTTTCTCGGAGATAAATGGTGCCTTTTATATTCAGTTTGAATTTTTCTAGTAAAAGCTTATTCATTTTATAAACGTGATAGGTTAAATTTAATCTTTTAAAAACCACTATATTCATTTTTCAGAAATTTATTGTATTTTTATTTTGAAGATTATTTAAATACATTTATCACTAACATTACTACTCACTATTATCACTACTTATCACTAATAGTAAACGTACCAATTTAGTTTCAATTTGTTAAATAAAACTGAAAGAAGTTATTATTTATGAATATTTATCGAAAATTCTTAAATTGATTCACCTTATTACGTTCAGTGGCTCATAAGGGTATTCAGACACCGATAGAATTTCTGTAATTTAGAGCAAGAACATGTTCAGAAACACTTCAGTTGCTCTTAAGGGTATTCAGACGCTGATAGATTTTTTGAATTTAGAGCGAGAACATGTTCAGTAACACTTGTTCAGTTGCTAATAAGGGTATTCAGATACTGATAGATTTTCTGTAATTTAAAGCGAGAACATGTTCAGTAACAGAAGTTCAATGGCTTATAAGGGTATTCAGACGCTGATAAATTTTCTCGCTCTAAATTACAAAAGATCTTTACTGAATTGAAAAAGTTTTTTTTATTCTTAAAGGAAAAACTTGGCCATTATTTACTATAAATGGATTAGGAGAACTGTTCTTATATTTTTCATTTTGAATAGTATTTTAGCGCTGGGCTTTAAATTATTTTTTAAATAAATATGGAATTGGTGTAATTCAACTTATGTAACATATTTGTGTAGTATTACGAAATATATTTTTCATGTAAATTTTTTTAAGTAATTTTTTTTATCAATTTTTTACAGCGTTCTCAAAACGGTAGAAAAACTCTCTCACGAAGACTGGGAAAAAACCCATAAGTATTAAAATTTTTTTTTTGAATTTTAATACTCTTTATTCCTATCTATTAGAGATTTTTCAATCAATGATCTTCTTAAAAAATCTACAAGAAAAACTTTGAAAATCGAAACGGGCCTATGATATACTTATAATTAAAATAAAGCAAAATCTTATTTTTCCTGAATTTTTAACTTAAATTTAATTTAAAGTTTCACTTAAATTTCTCTACTTTTTTGTAAGAGAAAATATATGTATGCTGAAATACATAAAACCCGCATGGATACATTGGTCTATATAATTTTACCCATATGGCAGTCAAACTGAGCCAGTTCTGATAGTTAAGAACAAAATTAATTTAACCAGGAAAAAATTAAAAAATCGGGAAACGCTGATTCAGAACGGGAAAAATTTCGGCAGAAAATGTATAAACGTCTGAATACCTAAATAAACCACAATGCATGATAAACTACTTTATTTATTCAAGACTACGTTATTTGCTAAAAATTATTTATATATTATTGTTTATATAACAAAATCAAAAGTTGGTATATTTAGGTATAAAGTGGGAGTGAAATGGAAAGGAGGGACTTTGCGAAAGGGAAAGTGAACGGGGGGGGTCGAGGGGAGGGACAAGGGGTTGAAAACTCACCTTTCGAACGGGAGCCGAGAAGAGAGAGAGGAGAGAGAGAAGAGAGAGAGAGATCGTCGAAGACGGAGAGCAGAGAACGGGACTCAAGCAGGGCGCGCTCTTTAAATGCTCGAAAGGGGGGTGCCCCGCGCACGCGCCCTCCACACTCCCGGTCGATGGGGCGTCGCAGGGAGCGCCCCCAACACCCCCCTCACTTTCCCCACTCGCCCATCGTCCAGCAGAGGTCACTTCTCAACAGAAGGGGCCCCCTCTCAGCTACAAAGATTTTCCTTCGTATAGCCAAGTATGTCTTAAAAACCATATTGAAGTCTCTGAAAATGGAGAGAAACTAATTTATTAATTATTCATGTTACTATATTAATTTAAATTATTTAAATAATATATTTGGCCGTCTTGTGGATATAAAGATTAATTCGTATAGACAGGGTTATCTTAAAAACCATATTGAAGTCTAAATAAAATCTCTTTGAAGTGTTTAATTAACTAATCAATCACTAATATATTAATTATTCTTTCTCCTACATTATTTTAAATTATTTAAACATTATATTTGGTCCCCTTTGAGTTGGAAAAATTTAACTTCGTATAGCCAAATTTGTCTTACAAACCATGTTAAAATCTAAGCAAAATGTTTCTTGGAATAACACCATGGTAATAATAATTCATGCTATTACATTATTTTAAATTATTTAAACATTATATTTATAGCCAAATTTGACCGTATAGCCGAATTTGACTTAAAACCTATATTGAAATCTAAACTAAGTATTTTTTTAGTGATTATAATGTATTAATTATTTATGTTACTACATTATTTTAAATTATTTAAGCATCATATTTGGTCCCCTTTCAGCCACAAAGATTTCATTTCGTATAGCTAAGTTTGTCTTAAAAACCATATTGAAGTGTAAGGACTAAATTACTTGAAAACGTTTTTCGGAGTGACACTAATGTATTAATTATTTATGCTACTACATTATTTTAAATTATTTAAGCATCATATTTGGCCCCCTTTCAGCTAGAAACATTTCACTTCGTTTATCCAAGTTTGTCTTAAAAACCCTATTGATGTCTAAGGAAAATGTTCCTTGGAGTGACACTAATTATTTAAACATTATATTTGGCCCTCATTCATATATAAAATTCATATATAATTATGAATAATATATATTTCATATCTAATTCATCATATAATTATATAAAGAATACATAATTAATTATTTAAAATTATTTGAACATTATATTTGGATTCCTTTAAGCTAGAAAGATTTATTCGTATACCCAAGATTGTCTTAACAACCATATTGAGGAGTAAGGAAAATGATTTTGGTGTAACAACATTGCAATAATTATTCATGTTATTACATTATTTTAAATTATTTAATAAAGGAAATAAATTTTATTTATAGAATAAATGAAATTATTAATTTTTATATTTGGCCCATTTTCGATAGAAAGACTTCACTTCGTGTAGACAAGTTTGCCTGAACAACCATATTGAGGAGCAAGGAAAATCTTTTTTGAAGTGACATTATTGTAACAACTATTCATACTGCTACATTATTTTAAATTATTTAACCATTATACCACATTATTTAAAATTATTTAAGCATTATATTTGGCCCTCTTTCAACTAGAAAGATTTTACATCATATAGACAAGATTGTCTTAAAAACCATATTGAGATCTAAGCAAAATATTTCTTGGAGTGACGCCATTGTAATAATTATTCATGCTACTACATTATTTTAAATTATTTAAACATTATATTTGGCTCCCTTGTGGATAGAAAGATTTATTCGTATACCAAGATTGTCTTACCCATATTGAGGAGCAAGGAAAACATTTTTTGGAGTGACACCATTGTAATAATTATTTATGCTACTAAATTTAAGTTGATACCATTATAATAATTATTAATGCTGCTTCATTTTAAATTACTTAAACATCATACGTGGCCCCCTTTCAACTAGAAAGATTCACTTTGTATAGCCAAATTTGTCTTAAAACCATATTGAGGTCTAAGTAAAATGTTTTTTGGAGTGACACTAATGTATTATTATTCATGACAAAATATTATTTTAATTAATTTAAATATTATATTTGACCTCCTTTCAGTTAGAAAGATTTCACTTCGCATAGCCAAATTTGTCTTAAAAAAACCATATTGAAGTCTAAACAAAATGTTTTTCTGAGTGACAAAAATTTATTAATCCTTCACGATACTACATTATTTTAAATTATTTAAGCATTATATTTAGCCGCCTTTCAGCTAGAAAGATTTAACTTCGTATAACCAAGCTTATATTAAAAACCATATTGAGGTCTAAGGAAAATATTTTTGGAGTGACACTGATGTATTAATTATTTATGTTACCGCATTATTTTAAATTAGACTATTACAGTATTTTATATTTTTATATCAAGATATTTATCTTAGAAAATAAACTTTATGTAAATTATCAGAAAAATATTCATTTTGTGAAACTGTTCAAAATCGGAACTGGATCCAAAAATAAGACAAATTTGTGAGTTTCATTTATTTTGTTAGATTCTGCGAATAAAAATTGTGTATTAAAATAAAAACTAAATAGAAAAAAAATAAATTCCGCTTAAGTATTTCATTTTATACTGTGTGAAACTTTTATTCTGGAAAAAAGACAAAAATTCATTGCGCACGAGAATATACCACCATTGAATTGACATAGAAAATGCATGATGAAATTGGTTGCGATATTACAAAAAGATACTACACCAAATTCAATAGGTGGATTCTTCCGTCAATTGAATTCAGTTTATCTTTTTGTATTTGGTTTATCATTTTATATACCAATGTTCAATATCCACTAGCAGTCCATGAAGAAGCAGTTTGATTCGATGTTACAAAAAGAGCAACAAATTCAATAACTACAGACAATCTATGAAGAAGTTATATTCTAAAAGAGGAACAAAACTTGTAGCTGTATCCTGCTTCTGTTTATCGAGATTAAGATTGTGGCAGTTGTCATAGCAACAGAAACTGTTAAATTTATTTGTTTTCTTTTAGCAATTTTTCTTTTCTTTTTATGAATATTTTGTGAACGACATACTGCTGTGTCCAAAAAGTAAGACCAATTTTCAATTTAAAACTCCCGAGGCTTATGGAATTTCAATTTATTTTTCCTTTTTAGGTTGCTGGCACTGTCCTTGACATTTGTGTGAAATCTGACGTCAAAATATTCATTAGTGTTTGAGTTACGCTTGACTTTGAGAGATTCTAAAATCCATTCTGGCGATTTTGGAAATGTCTGAATGAATTGAGCAAAGAACTGCCATTAAATTTTGTGTGCAGAAGCGTATAGAATGTTACTGTGAGCATTCCTATATCGGATAGAAATATTTAGAAGTGGTATAAACAGTTCAAAGAAGGCAGAGAACGCTTTGAAGACGAAGAGCCCTCTGATCGACCAGCAACCTCAACCATACGAAGCTCATGCCCAAAAAATTAAATATTTGGTGCTCGCAAACCGTCAATTTACAATTAGAGACCTTGCTGATGATGTTGGAATTTCAAAAGATCGGCCAATTTCATTTTGGGCCTCAAACGCGTCAAATCTCGATTGGTATCGAAAACACTGAATGCGGCAGCTCACACTGCATTGATTCTTCATGACTTTTTCACCAAAAATGAAACCCATTTCGTTCCACAACCACCATATTCACATCATGTGACTTCTGGCTATTTCCTAAACTCAAAAAACCACTCCGAGGACACCCTTTTCGAGTTGATTGAAGATATTCAACGTGAATTGCCGCTCGCTTTGAAGGCCATCCTTGCCGATGACTTTTTAGCATGCATTGAGGATTGGAAAAAAGGTTGGCATAAGTGCATTGTGTCCGGAGGGGATTAGTTTAAAGGTGATGAAATAAATTTGGAAGAATAAATAAAGAGTTTTTGAAAAAACAAATTGGTCTTACTGTTTGGGCACATTAGTAGTTGTCATATAAAAATGTTGTTCACACATAATAAAAATATATTAAATTACAGAAACGGAAAATAAAAATAAATTAATTTAAATTAATTTTTTCCTACATCTTTTCCTTAAGTTTATATATATTTTATTAATGGAATAAATTTAATTCAGCATTTTATGAAGTCCATGATAAATATGGCCTCTTGAATTGAAGACTCTCAATAATACTCATTATGCCAATAATTAACATACCATTGTCTGTATTGAAATGCTTTACTTTTTGTGATGGAAAATTTGTTAAATCTAAATATTTAACAAAATATTTTGGTTATTTTAGAGATAGGTAGATAAACGAGAAATAAATTTATGTGTAGAAAGAGTTATTTTCAAATTTTATTTATTTCGGCCAAAATACAAATAAATAATAAAAATAATTATCGAATTAATATTGTAAAATTATGTTTGAGACGATCTCAATGCTTTGAGGTACTTATATTATAAATTCTTTTTGTAGTAGATACGAAATTAAGAAATACAATACTTATATATTGGGTTATATTTATTTAAAATTTATCTTAATATTGAAAAATTTATGTGCTCATAAGCTCATAAGACGTAAATAGATGTGAAAATACGTGCATGAATCCTATATTAATGAATTAGGAAAATATATATTCTTAATATAACATTTAAAATTATCTTACATTTTAGAGAAAGAAATGAAATAAAAAGCATTTTAATATGTTAATTTCATTTTTCCCTTCATTAAAATTTATACTAATATCGGTAATTTTATGTGTTAATATAATGTAAATAGATGTGAAAATACGGCAAAATACTAAATTAACATATTTGATAATGAATTATAAACATATCTATTATTAATGTAACATTTAAAATTATCTTAAATTTTCATTGAAAAAATGAAGGAAAATTTTTTTTCTTGAGCATATATCATGTATTCAATTCAAAGATTGCAAATAAATGCTAAAATATTCGTATGAATTATAAATTAACATAAATTATCTTTAGAAAATAGACAGTGAAAAGTTATTCCAGATCAACAAGAAAGAAATAATTCTTCTGGCATGTTTTCAAAAACATCTGGACTGATTCCAAGCAACAAATCTGTTGAAGTATTATCAACAAAATTTCAATAGTTTTTCAATCACAACAAAGAATTCTTCAAGAAATAAACTGAGTAGTGAAATGTGTAAAATGTCCAAAAAATCTTAAAAAGAACTTTCTATTGGTTTAAATTTTTTTTTATTAATTTGCTAAAAATTAGTTTTTCAAGGTACATTAAAGATAAGTACTTTTATTGATAAATATTTTTAATTTATTCTGAAATGTAAATATTTGTACTGAACAAAAGCTTATTCAGGATTTTTTTTGTGTTTCATAAGTTTATTAAAATAAGAAGTATTTTTATATATTTCATAGGATATTTTTATAAGAAGAAACCAAGGAAATAGTTTTAGCATATAAAAGATTGACATCTGATCATTTATGAATTTTCTAAAAGGAATTTATTGAGAATTTATTTTAAAAAGTTGTCAAGTAAATTTATTTTTTATATTACTGAAAAAGCTTGACAAAAATATTCTTCCATATTTGATAAAAATACTATTTAATAATGAGCTGATGAAAATACTTTCACAAATAAATAAATGTGTTTTATATGTGAAGATTTTTACAGAACAAAAGTTATTCAGGAATTTTTGTGTTTCGTTAAGTTTATTGAAGAAGTTAAGGAAATATTTATAAGTAATATGTTTATTTCTTTCATAATGTTTCATAAGTTTTTGCATTGACATCTGATCCTTTATCAGTTATTTTTTTTTATAATTTTTATCAAATTTATTGAGAATTTTTTTAAAAAAGATGTCTATATTTATTTTTAATATTACTAAAGAAAGCTGGGCAAAAATGTTCTTCCAAATTGGATAAAAATATTATTTAATGAAGAAAATAAGTTGATGAAAATACATAAAAAAGGTGTTTCAAAAAGAATTATATTATCCATTGGATAATAGGTAATACAAAATTATGTATGTTAATTTTATTATTATTATATCTTTGTATTCTAGTATAGTCATACATAAAAATGTTTAATATCCATTTTAAAACATATGAAATTGAAAACCATCACAAATGCGATTTATAAAAATTCAGTATGCAGAAACTATTCACATTCAATACGCTGAAACGATACAAATTCAATATGCTGAAATTATTCAAATCCAATATGATGAAACAGAATTCGATATGAATAACATTTGTAATTTCATGTAAAACAGTTAGAATAAAATAAAGAAATATTTTCTACAGACAAATATTAAAATGTAATGCAGAATTTATCTAGGCAGTCAGACTGATTAGAATGATGACGACGCAGATTATGTATAAAAATTTAAATGTAACTGAATAAAAATTAAATATTCATTATTTAGAGATTAAATTAGGGAACTGTTACAAAATTACTGTGAATACATATTAGAAAAATTCCATTACATATTTGCATATTTTAAAAACTTTTTGAATTTTCGTTAGATTCGTTACAATTTAGTTTCCTTTAAAGGATTGAAGCTGTAAATTAAAGTTATTAGCTCACTGAAAATAGCTTATTCCTTCAAAATACGTGCAAAAGCTATAATAGATATTGTTAGTTTCAAATATTCCTTCTTATGTATCAATGCTTGTAAGAGAGATAGCAAGCCTTACTTTAAGCACTCGATAACAACTTTGACAGCATGTGTGAAAATCATGAATCGGATAAACTGGTGGAAGTTTTCTTGGTTTCTCTCTCACTTGACACACTTTTTATTCAGTTAAACTTGAAAATATACCTTAGAAAGCATATCTTCGATAAGGTCTACTTATAGTATAATTTGCCAAACCCGAGTTTTTTGAAAATAATGTGTAAGTATATCCCTATAGATTTCTATTAATATATCTATAATATGAATATATCCCTATATCTCTATGTACAGATACTATATAGTACCTATATCCCTATATACAGATATTAATACATCTCTAATAAGGATATTTCTTTATATCAATACAGATCCCTATTAATATATATCTGTATGAATATGTCCCTGTGTACAGATTTTTATTCATATATCTCTAATAAGAATAAACCCCTATATCCCTATGTACAGATCTCTATTAATATATCTGTAATATGAACATATCCTTACGTACAGATCCTTATTCATATAACTCTAATATGAATATATACCTATATCCCTATATACAGATCCCTATTCATATAACTCTAATATGAATATATACCTATATCCCTATATACAGATCCCTATTATAATATCTGTATATGAATATATCCCTATATCTCTAAAGACCCTTATCCCTAATATATCTCTTATTCAATAATATATTTATATTTCTATTAATATATCTCTGATATTCAATATGATTCCTAGGAAATAAACATTAATCAATTGATTAAGTAACCAAGATGATCATTAAATTGGAAGTTTTTCAAAAAGTCTATTTAATAAGACACTTTTTGTATCAAATATTATTACTTTTTGTCAGAGTAATACCATGAAATTCAGAAATGTCCTTTCACAAATCTGGGGTTTTGACTGACTGTTATTACAATAGAAATCTGAAGATCAATAAGTAACGGAAAAAAAGCCAGAAATGTTCTTTTTCCCCTTTATTGGAGTATAAAAAACTGTGATTCATTTTTTTTTCTGCGGGCAGCGATTTGCTTTATTGTGTTTTTTCGATCGAAGCATATTGGTTCTTTTCAATAATGGGACATTACTGTTTTGAACTACTTCGGAAAATAATTAAAAAAAAATCATATAAAACAGTCTTTGCATACTTATAGATTATAATATTGTTATTAGAATATTTGAAGAATAATCTTTTAAATAAATTATATTAATAGTGTGTAATAATTTGAGCTGGGATAGTTCAGTTAGAACGTTAAGCTTTTAACCTTACGGTTCAGGGTTCCTATTAGGGCAAAAAGTTGTTCTCTAATAGCTATAAAACCCTTTTTGAGGCCTGATGTTCGAGAGACTAGCGCTCCTTCTCACGGTGCCACAGGTTTCGGGTTCGAGTCTCGGCGGTGCCATGGATATTTGTAGCAGTTCAGAATCCACTTTAAACCGTAGGTCCCGGTTTAATATGACTGTAGAGAGTTTGGCGTAGGTCTGACAACCCTACCTTATAAAAAAGTCATCGTCACGGGGCCAAGTCAGACTTTTACCTACGGGTGCTCCATCACAACAGAATCTGCCCCTTTTCACCCCAACCATGAGACCACACGGGTTCGTGGGCTTGGTGTAGATGTTGCTGTCTATCAAGTGGGTTAAGAAACAGCAGCAACAACAGTTTACTGCTTATGGTCAATTGGTTAGCACTTTGCCCCATGGTACTACAAGTTCGTATTCTGGCGGTGGCATGGATGTTTGGTAGTAGTCTACGTTAAGCAGGCAATCTACGTTAAACAGTTGTTTGGATTTGGTAGGATAGGTTAACGTGGGTGTTTGGTGGTCCACATTAAACAGCTGTTTGGATGTGGTAGGATAGGTTAAAATGGATGTTTGGTAGCCGTCGTTAAATAGTTGGTCCCGGCCTAATTTGCCTAATGTGTGAAAATAAATGGCCGTAAAGTGACAAAGTGACAAATAAACCTTTTAAGATTATGAGGACCTTAATTATTTCGAATTAGGTATTATTAATTTATTTATAGTGTCTAGTTGGCATATTTTAAAAATAAAACAAATTGTTTCCTTATAAAATATAAAACATTTTTAACAATAATGATTGAAATAAGACTATTCATTCATTAATTAGGAGCCCAGTGTTTTTATATAATTACTAGATAAATTTGCAGTTTTCTTTTTTTAAAGAAAAAAAAGGATATATTATATATTTGATACATATACTAATTATATATATTGGTATTATATACCTATTTATGTACTTGATCCATTTTGCTACATAGAGAGGCAGAGCTGATGAGAATGTCTAGAAGACCCCATTTTGGAATAATGGCCCATTAAACTGATTTCTGCTTCTAATTTTTTTTTATTATAAAGGATATTTTCTACAGCTAATTAATATCAGAAAAGGGGCCAATGAGGGTCTGCAACGAAAAAGTTAGAACAGAGGAAATTTTTATAACTTCCTTTGTAGTTTTTCTCATGTTTCTTTTTATAAACCGATAATAGAACATGATAAGAAATTCGATAATTAAAAATATTATTGAAAAAAATGTTATAAGAAAATTTTTCTTGTAGTTGTTGTTAATTGTGGGGATAATAATTCATATAAAAAGTGTGTTATTAATTAAGATTCAACAAAATTTCCAATTTAATGATTATCTTGGTTACTTAATCACTCAATTAATTGTATTTTTTCATAGGGATAATATCATATATTAGAGATATATTCTATAGATGGATATTAGGGATAGGGATCTTTTATAGGGATATAGAGATATATTAATAGGGAATGTATATAGGAATAATGATCTATACATAAAGATATAGGGATATATTCATATTAGAGATATAACAGAGATCTGTATAATGATAGGAATCTTTATATAAGGATATATTCTTATTAGAAATATATTAATAGGGATCCGTACATAGGGATATACGAATATATTCCAATTATAAGGAAATATTAATAGGGTTCTGCACATAGGGATATAGGGATCTTCCATATATAGGGATATAATCATATTAGAGATTGTATTAATAGGGATCGGTACATAGGGATATAAAGTTATATTCATATTAGAGATATATTAATAATCTGCATATAAGGATAGAGATTTTGTATAGGGATATAGGGATTTATTCACACATTTTTCATAGAAAAGACCTCGGGCTTGACAGAGGCTACTACAAGTAGTCCTTAGCGAAGATAGGATTTTTTCCAAATAGAATTTTCAGGTTTAACTGAAAAGGAAGTGTGTCGAGTGAGAGATAAACCAACAAAACTACATCTATCTGATTCTTGATGCATGATCTTCACACATGTCAAAATTGCAACCGAGTTTCTTAAAGTAATGCTTATTATCTATCTTTTACACGCTGTATTTGCGCGTGTTACAATGGTTTAAGAGTAGGATTTTAGTTATTTTTATTAATAGAAATATTTAGTAAAACTAAATATTAATAATTTATATCATTATAAGGGAAATACTGAGTTAATAATAGAAGTTACTGAAATTATATTCTTGAAAAATACTGAATTTGAATTTAAAAATTTGACAAATTAGAAAAATTAATGATTTTAATTAAAATTAATTAATATTATAAAATTAATAATTAATATTATTAAAATTATTAATTAATATTATTAAAATTATTAATTAATATTTAAAACAATAACAATAGGTAGAAATATCTTTATGATAAATGATTATATCTCTCTCCAGAAAAAAATTAAAAATTATTAATTAATTTAGTTAGAAGTAATTAATATTAAATTCTTTTTTTATCATGGAAACTGGATTTTAGATTCACTAAAAAAGGACTATGTGCTTTAAAAAAACTTGGTTAAACAGTGTAATTACTTCATCAAGTGATTGATATTATTTACTGCATAAACTGTTAAACAACTGCTTTAGTTATTTCATTTTAAAAGGAAGTTGTTTTAATTAATGACAGTGTTAAACTAATTAATGATAGTGTAACAGTTCGTACATAATTAATCAGTACCGGAAGCAATTTATCTGAATTTCACAAGAAGAACATTTGTCATTTTGCATCTCATGTAGTTTAATAAAATATTAGTTTACAATATCTATGCACATTCAGAAAAATTTGGGTATTTTAGTTCTATTTTTAAAAAAAATAATTTCGTTTGTAATTGCATTTAATTCGAACTACCTATTTAAAGATATTTAACATATACTGAAAAGTTGAAAAAGACCATATTATAATAATTTTAAATTTTCATTAAAACATAGTTTTTATTATAATTATAATTCGTAATTTTGTATAAAATAAGACATTGTGTTTTAATATACAGTAAAGGGTTTTTAATAAGTTTATATGATTTGAAAGAAGACTTAGTATGATTTTTTCCATTTTAATATAAAAAAAATCTTTACCTTCAAAATACAATAATTTTCTTGGATATCATTTTAAACAAGTAACATAAAATTTTTTTTTAAAGGCAATTCCTACTTTTTTTCACTATATTGCAGAAAGGCCTTTATAAATAATTTTTTTAAGTTTATCTGGTGCCATCTATTGGTAGATATATGCAACTTAAATATAAAAAAAAACTAAACTGAATTAATTAAATTTAATTACTGAATTAATATTTGAAAAAACTGTATTAACATCCAGTGCCATCCACTACAAGTTAAAAAAAATGTATTTGAACTTGAGTGGATGAATAAAAAGTATTTTATTTACGATTGAAAATTTGAACAAGATATATATATAGGGAGAGTGTGAGCTAATAGAAGGAATTGAAAAAAATAAACTAAATGGAAAATTTATTCTTAAAACCAGAATTTTATGAAGCTTCAAAATTACTTTTTAACATAAAAATTACCCGAATATGAAATAGAGAAAATTGAAATTGAATACACAGCTACAATGCCAATTGTTCAACATGATATGGCTCTAGTGCTTTGTTAGAATAAAACATAAATATCAGAGAAGTATCCATTTTTAGAGATTAAAATTAATACTTTTAATTCTAATTTCTTAAAATTTAGGAATATTATATTCTGGTGAATATTATAAAATGTTAAATTGTAGATGAAAAAGTTTTCTACAGATAAAATATTTTTAAACAACATAAAAAAAAGTGAATTTTAGTATTTATCCAATTATTTATAAAATCGAATTCCAGTACTTATTTGTGATTTTTTTATATTTGGTTTAAAAATGGGACATCAAAGGAAAAAAAAATCTACTTGTTTGAAGAAATGTGAATAAACATTTTATTGCATTAGATATCGAAAAAAATCCAATAACAAGAGATACGAAATACTGCAGACTTCGTTTTCATAAAAATATTTACAATATCAAATATTAGTTTTCAAAAACAGAATTTAGAAATATTGCGATGCAATTTCAAATAGAGATTGAATATTCTCGAGATAACTAACAGCATTGTTGAAATTTACGTCTTATTTTATCAGAATTTAAAAATGCAATGTTTATTTCGATATTTGTTTGTTGAAATTTACATAAACAGATGTGTCCTGGAAGGACATTGCAGACATTTCGATTTTCTGACTATAAATTGCATAACTCAATGCTATTTTTGAAGATAATTTTATTTCCTGCTGATTTTTTTTCATAAAAATTGACTTTGATACGAGTTTTATAACGTATATGAAATTATTTTATTCTTCATATGGTCAAATTATTTTAACTCTCATTAAAATGCGATAATTATATATATTACGCTATAAAAGTAGATTTAAATTGAATTCCATTGGTAAGTTTAATCTCATTTTGGAAAAAGGAATTCTTTTCTTTGTTGAGATAGTTTATTTCAATATTATTGTAAAAGAATTACCTGTTGTTCATATAATGTTATTATATGATGCACAATTCCTTACTTTCATAGTAGTAAAATATTTAATGGAACATATTTTAACTGGAATGTAGTATAGATTGAATTTCATTTATTTAAAAATAGTTAATGGAATAATTTATCTTAAACTTATCGTAAAAGAATTGTCTGTTGTTCACATAATAAGTGCTGATATGATACAGCATTGCTTACGTTCATAGCAGTAAAATCTTTGATTCTACATGTTTTGGTAAAAATCTAGAATCTTGTACCCTTTGTGCCAAATACATCGCCAGGTTGCCAAGTTGCCAAGTAGGCCTAGTAATGAATAGTTTTCGCGGTGAAAAGGATATTACGCCAAAATCCTTTACTGGGATGTCAAATTGCCAAGTAAACAAACAAAATGGCTGCCGGTGTCATCGTAAAACGCAATTTCGCCAAACAGCCAAACAGCAAAGTTTATTCCAGAAAGTGCTTTTAAGATAAAAGTTTATCATTATCCTGCCAAAATTTTAATCCTAGAAATGCTTTATTGCAAAACTTTTTACGCGAATATTGTTTTTAGCTTTTACGCCAAAACTTAATGCTTTATCGCCATCTCTAAAAAATTTTATCAAAGAGATAAAAGTTTTTAGTGATAAAAATTTGGCAAAAGTATTCTTGCACCAAATGCTATCGTTTTTAAGCCGAAATTTAGCAATATTATGCCAAAAAAATTATCTCTAAATTGTCTTTACGCCTATTTATATCGCTTTATCGCCAAAATTTTACCACTATTATGGCAAAATTTTAATTTCTTTTTATACCACATATTGCCGCTTTAACGCCAAAATATATCATTATTTTGCCAACATTTTATTCCTAAATTGTTTTTGCGTCAAATTTAATCACTTTAACGCCAAATTATTATGTGGAATTATGTTTTGCTAACTCACATAAATGTATCATGTAGACAAAGATAATAATGGCTGGTATGATAAAATTACGAAAAATTATTCGTTAATACGCCATTTATTATTATTATTATTATTATGTCAAAAACTATTTCATGTTGTTTACGATGCCGAATTCGAATAATGAAACAAAATTAATTAAAAAGGAAAAAAAACAAAACAAAAAAAAACAAAGAATAACTTACATTTTATTCTGATATATCCATTGTCGGAGGATACCGTATCTATTCTTATGAAGTGAATGAAGAAAACAGAAAGAACAACGTCAGAAAACCACAAAAAAATTTAATAATTTCCAACTGTCTTTTTTCTTCTGTAAACTAATGTTCTAAAATTAAAAAGTTACATTTTTACTCGCGAATTCAAATAACCGGTTGCCACAAAACTTTAACTATGTCAAAAGCTGTAAAAAGAAACATTCTATCGATGTTTTCTCCATGAACAAATGTTCTAAAAATAAAAAATTAAATTTTTTCACTCAAATTCAAATAATGGTTGTTATAAAACCTTAATTATTTCAACAACATTAAAAAGAAAATAATTATTTGATAATCAAATATATGCTATAAATAAATTAAAAAATCGTTTTCTTGTTTGTTTCCTATTTTCATCAGTGGCAGCATCATAAAAATTGTTTATTTTCTGTATCATATACTGTAAACGTAAGTTATAAGAATAGTCTTGGAATAATCAATAATTCATCGGAATAAATATTTAAAAGATATATATATTTTATGTTTTTTATTTACTATAACTAAAAAATTCTGCAAATAACTATCAAAGTAGAAGTAAATAATCATTATATTGTTCGGAAAAAGAAGAAGGTAAGAATTCCTCTGGAATATTGTAACCCTAAAGAAATTGGCGAATTATTCCGGGATGCAAGATTGGCGACTTTCTCAGAGGTACAGTGTTCTAAATTTCAACCCATGTTTCTACTGGAATGTAGTATAAATTAAATTTCATTTATTTAAAAATAGTTATTGGAATAATTTATCTTAATCTTATAGTAAAAGAATTACCTGTTGTTCATATGATCTTATATGATCTACAATTCCTTATATTAATAGCAGTAAAATATTTAATTCAACATGTTTTTACTGGAATGTAGTATAAATTGAATTTCATTGATTTAAAAATAGTTATTGAAATAATTTATCTTATTAATTTATCTTTATCTTAAAATAATTACCTGTTGTTCATAAAATAAGTTCTTATATGATACAGAATTTCTTATGCTCATATTAGTGAAATATTTAATGGAACCTGAATTACACGAAAAAATTTTTACATACCAAATATTAGTTTTCAAAAACAGAAATTAGAAAAAGGCATTGCAATGCAGTTTCAAATAATCATTGAATATTCTCGAGATAACTAACAGCATTGTTGAAATTTACGTTTTATTTTTACTGAATTTAAAAATGCAATGTTTATTTCGATATTTTTTTGTTGAAATTTACATAAACAGATGTGTCCTGGAAGGATATTGCAGACAGTTCGACAATGTTTAACAATACAACTTATTTAAATTTTTACTCTAATGAAGTATAGATTGAGTTTTCTTTATTTAAAAATTGATGTTCCAAACAATGAAATGTGAAAATTATTTTTTTATACATAATAAGAAAGTAGTCGAAGAAATTATATTTAAATCAGTAAAAACTTTTATTTTTATTCAATTTCGATTTGAATATAGTTAATGTCAAAAGGAAAATTAAAACGATGAGAACTAAAATATAGTTGAAAGTGATTTGTTGTTTTATTTAAAAAAAACTATTATTTGATCAATATTTATTACAGAAAATATTCTAAAAAGTGATAATGGCATGTAATAACACACACACACACACACACACACACACACACACACACACACACACACACACACACACACACACACACACACACACACACACACACACACACACACACATACTTTATAAAAATAAAAATATCTTCCCACAAACCATCTTTCCCCTACATACTCTTCTAAGTTGAAGTATTGTTTATCATTAAATAATCGTATTGTTGTTTATTGTATCTGTATTATTGTTTATTGCATTATTGTATTTATCACCATAAAGATATAAATAAGTTGCCATGCTTATAAGTCATGGGTTAATAGCGAAACTATATACGAAATGAAGAATAGAGATAACAAGAACCACTTGCCATTGATGATAAATGATGCCTACATTACAAAGATCAAACTCATTTAAATTTTATATAGAATTATCTCAACAATATAAATCATTTCAACATTAAAAACATTTGATTTACCAAAGAACATTTTCAGAAAAAAATCTCTGCCGAATATTTGATAAAAATGAATTTTATTTCATTGTTTTCATGAAATTCCTACTTTAAAATAAATTGATAACAAATTTTCATGTTAAAATAGACTATCAGTAAACATTCAACTTAAAATAGACGACTGCAGTAAGTTTTTGTCTTTAAAATAGGCTAATAGTAAATTTAAATCTACTATTAATACCATTACTAAAATTCTTGCCAAATACTTTTGAAATTTTCTAAATTCTTTAGCAAGTTTTTTCTCAAAATATTATATTTACCCTGCATAAACTATAAGGCATGCTACATATCCTAAGACAGATTTTCCTACTCCTAATAAACTAATAGTAAACTTTCAACTCAAAATAGGCTAATAGTAAATTTTTACCTAAAAATAAGTGGAAATTGTTAAATCTTAAGCAATTTCTTAAATAACGCTTTTATCAAATATTTTAGAAATTTTTCTAAACTAAGTTCAAGTTTTCTAACCTTTTCTAAGCAAGTGTTCTCTCAAAATCTTATATTTATTCTACTAAAGTTATCAAGCATTCTTAATGCACATCTTGAGATAAATTTTCATATTCGCAATAGATTAATAGTAAACTTTCAACATAAAATAGGCTAATAGTAAACTTTCAACTTAAAATACGCTAATAGTAAATTTTCACCTTAAAACAAGTTGAAATTATTGAATCTAAAGCAATTTCTTAAATAATACTAACACATTACCAAATATTTTATAGCAAGTTTTCTCTCAAAATCTTATACTTACTCAGCTAAAGTTACCAGGCATGCTACACATCTTGAGATAGATTTATAGATTTTCCTTTTCATTAGATAGATTTTCCATCAAGTCAATCGTACATGACGTTGCCTTCGATCAGCGCGAGAGTTATGCATTTGCACTCGATCGCGTCTTGATCAAATAACACCCAAGTTTTCCCGTTTTCTACCCCAAGTTCTCCATTCCTTACTCAAATTCACTTTACAAAAAGAAGGAAAAGAGAACAGCAATCGAAACTAGTTTTTGCAACCCAAGCCTTCTGGAAAGAAGTCAGTCAATTTTTATTTATTTGGAACTCTTGCTATATTTTATGAGTCGTGCCTTCGAGTTACATGTTTTGCAACAACTTTTTTTAAAGAAAAAAATCCATAGCACTTTATTTTTTTTAAGATATTGAATTTATCTCGTTTATTTTTGTGCGATAAAAAATAAGATTGGTATACATTTTCCTTTTTTTCAAATTCCTTTTTTACGACGCAGCGAAATGATTATAATAAATTTCACCAAAGAAAGAAAACGATGTTCTCTATCTGCTTCAAGCGCCTCCGCTTAACATTTATTTGGAGTACCTATTTCATATTTTAGTATCTTAAGAAGGAATAATGCAGTCATTCGAGAACTGATATTTTCTAAACATAAAAATCCAATAGAGATCTTGGAGTTTGGTAAAAGAAATTTAAATAATTTTTGTAATCGAAATTTTATTACGTAAATGGGAATATCGAAAAAAGACATCAGATAAAGATATCATGATAAAGATTCAATTGAATTTCTGAAAAAGTATTTGAATTAAAGAGTAAAAAAGTAGACATTTTCGTTTCAGAAATATTTATGTCTCATTTGATATTCAATTTTGATTAGAAACTTTCTAATTGTTGTGCTTAAAATAAAAATAAATGGGTACTAGTTTTGTACTAGAAAAGGGGTTTAATGAGTACTAGTTAAATTCTCAAAGTTAGTCTAAATACTTGAAACAGCAAATAAAAAATCTATGATAAATTTAATTCTTTTTTTTAATAAATTCTGTTCTTTTCCGAAAATTTGTTTGCCGCAAAAAAGGTACTTGTCAGTATTTTAATTTTCGCTGGTAATTTTAATTTATTCCGTAAACATTTCTACATTGTGAGCTTTTGACTTTTTTCTCATAATCCTAATTTTCATGTTAAAATAGACTTTTAGTAAACTTTCAACTTAAAATAGACTGACTACTGTAAATTTTCACACTTAAAATAGGCCAACAGTAAACGTTTAGCTTAAAATAGGCTAATAATAGATGTTCATTCCTTAAAATAGGCTGACAGTAAATTTTTACTTTAAAAAAAGTTAAAATTATTACAATTTCTTAATTAATGTTTTTACCCAAATTTCTGAAATTTTACTAAACTCATTAGTAATGGTTTTCTCAAAATCTTATATTTACTCTGTTAAAGTTACCAGGCATGCTACACATCTTGAGATAGATTTTTCTTTTCTAGATAGATTTTCCATCAATTCAATCATACATGACATTGCCTACGATCAGCGAGAGAGTTATGCATTTGCGCTCGATCGCTCTTTGATCCAATAACACCCAAGAAGTTTTCCCGTTTTCTTCACCAAGTTCTCCATTCCTTACTCAAATTCGCTTGCCAAAGAAGGAAAAGAGAACAGCAATCGAAACTAGTTTCTGCAACCCAAGCCTTCTGGAAAGAAGTCGGTCGAGTTTTATTTATTTCGAACTCTTGCTATATTTTATGAGTCGTGCCTTCGAGATACATATTTTGCAACAACTTATTTTAAAGAAAAAAATCCATAGCACTTTATTTTTTTTAAGATATTGAATTTATCTCGTTTATTTTTGTGTGATAAAAAATAAGATTGGTTTACATTTTTATTTTTTTTCACTTTCCTTTGTTACGGTGCAGCGAAATGATTATAATAAATTTCTCCAAAGAAAGAAAACGATGTTCTCGTTCTGCTTCAAGTACCCCCGCTTAACTTTTATTTGGAGTACCTATTTCATATTTTAGTATCTTCAGAAGGAAGAATGCTGTCATTCGAGAACTGATATTTTCAAAACATAAAAGTCCATTGGAGTTTGATAAAAAATTGAAAATAATTTTTGTTATAATCGAAATTTTATTACGTAAATAGAAATATCAAAAGAAGACGATATGATAACGATTCAACTGAATCACAGAAAAGCAATTTCAATTAAAGAATAAAAATTGATATTTCTTCTTCAGAAATGTTTATATCTCATTTGATATTGAGTTTTAATAAGGACTTTCCTAATTGTTGTACTTAAAATAAAATGAAATGGGTACTAGTTTGGTACTAGAAATGGATTTAGAAATGGGTACTAGTTTGGTACTAGAAATTGGTTTTAAGGTTTTAATGAGTAGTCAAATGCCCAACTTTGACTAAATACTTGAAACTGCAAATCCAAAATCTACGATAGTTTTAATTTTTTCTTTTAATAAATTTTGTTCTCTTCCGAAATTTAATTTGCCGTAAAAAAAGGTACTTGTCATTATTATAATTTTCGTCGGTAAATTTAGTTTATCCCGTAAACATTTCAATATTGTGACGGTGTAAATTTTTTCTGACAATCTTAACCAAAAACTATCAATGGGTAATTATAGTTGTGCTAAATTTTCATGTTAAAATAGACTATTAGCAGACTTTCAACTTAAAATAGACTGGCTACTGTATGTTTTTACCCTTAAAATAGACACCGTAAATGCTATCAGAAAATAGGCTAACAACAAAATTTCCCCCTTAAAATAAGCTGACGATAAATTTCAACTTAAAACAAGCTGAAATTATTAAATCTAAAGCAATTTCATAAATAATACTTTTACCAAATATTTTTGAAATTTTTTCTAAACTCTTTAGTCAGTGTTCTCTCAAAATCTTATATTTACACTGGCAAAGTTACCAGGCAGGCTACACATGTTGTGATAGAGAGTTCTGCACTTGCACTCGATCGCTACTTGATCAAATAACATCCAAGAAGTTTTCCCGTTTTCTTCCCAAGTTCTCCATTCTTTGCTCAAATTCACTTGCCAAAGAAGGAAAAGAGAACGGCAATCGAAACTAGTTTTTGCAACCCAAGCCTTCTGGAAAGAAGTCAAGTCGATTTTTATTTATTTCGAACTCTTGCTATATTTTATGAGTCGCGCCTTCGAGATACATGTTTTGCAAAAACTTTTTTTTAAGGTAAAAAAAAGTCCATATCACTTTATTTATTTTTGAGATATTGAATTTATCTCGTTTATTTTTGTGTGATAAAAAATAAGATTGGTATACATTTCCCTTTTTCTCCCCTTCCTTTTTTACGATGCAGCGAAATGATTATAATAAATTTCTCCAAAGAAAGAAAACGATGTTCTCTATCTGCTTCAAGCACCTCCGCTTAACTTTTATTTGGAGTATCTATTTCATATTTTAGTATTTTAAAAAGGAAGAATGCAGCCATTCGAGAACTGATATTTCTAAACGTAAAAATCCAGTCGAATCTTGGAGTTCGATAAAAAAGTTGAAAATAATTTTTGTAATAATCGAATTTTTATTACGTAAATAGGAATATCCAAAAAAAGACATGATAAAGATTCAACTGAATCACATAAAGTGGATTTCGATTAAAAAGCAAAAAATTGTTATTTTCGTTTTCAGAAATGCTTATGTATCATTTGATTTTCAGTTTTAATTAAAAAAAGAAATTGGTACTAGAAAGGGATTTAGAAATGGGCACTAGTTGGACACTAGAAATAGATTTAGAAAAGGATACCAATAATGGATTTTGAAATGGGTACTAGTTTGATAATAGAAATGTGGTTTCATGAGTAGTAGTTAAATGTTCTAAGTTTGACTAAATACTTCAGCAAATCAAAAAATCTTCGATAATTTTAATTCTTCCTTTTAATAAATTTTGTTCATTTCCAAAATTTAGTTTTCTACAAAAAAGGTAGTTGTCATTATTTTAATTTTCATGGTATATTTAATTTATCCTGTAAACATTTCTATATTGTGAGCTATTGACTTTTTCTGACTACCTTAATAAAAAATTATCAATGGGTAATTATAGTAATGTTAAATTTTCACGTTAAAGTAGACTAAAAGTAGATTTAAAACTTAAAACAGACTGACTGCTGTAAGGATTTACCTTTAAAATAGGTTGACAGTAAATTTTTGCCTGAAAATGGACTAACAACAAATTTTCACCCTATAAACTGACGGTAAATTTTCACCTTAAAACAGGTTGAAATAATTAAGTCTTAAACAATCTCTTAAATAACGCTTTTACCAAACATTATTGAAATTTTTCTTAACTCTTTAGTAAGTTTTCTCTCTACTACTATTTACTCTGCTAAAGTTACCAGGCATACTACACATCTTGAGATAGGATTTTCCTATTCCTTATAGACTAATAGTAAACATACAATTTAAAATAGGCTTCATTCTTAAAATAGGCTAATAGTAAACTTTTACCTTAAAACAGGATGAAATTATTACATCTAAAGCAATTTCCTAAATAATGATTTTACCAAATATTTTTGAAATTCTTCTAAACTTTTTAGCAAATTTTCTCTCAAACTCTTATATTTACACTGCTAAAGTTACTGGGCATGCTACACATCTTGAGATAGATTTTCCTTTTCATTAGATAGATTTTCCATCAATTCAATCTTACTTGACGTCGCCTTCGATGAGCGTGAGAGTTATGCGTTTGCACTCGATCGCACCTTGATCAAATAACACCCAAGAAGTTTTCTTCTCCAAACTACAATCCTTGCTGAAATTCACTTGCCAAAGCAGGAAAAGAGAACAGCAATCGAAACTAGTTTTTGCAACCCAAGCCTTCTGGAAAGAAGTCCGTCTGATTTTTATTTATTTCGAACTCTTGCTATATTTTATGTGTCGTGCCTTCAAGAAAAATGTTTTACAACAACTTAAAAAAAAAAAAAAAATCAATATAATTTTTTTTTACGATATTGAATATATCTCGTTTAATTTTGCGTGATAAAAAATAAGATTGGTATACATTTTCATTTTTTTCCCCTTCCTTTTTTACGATGCAGCAAAATGGTTGTAATAAATTTTCCCAAAGAAAGAAAACGATGTTCTCTATCTGCTTCAAGCACCTCCGCTTAACATTTATTTGGAGTACCTATTTCATATTTTAGTACCTTCAGAAGGAAGAATACAGTTATTCGGGAACTGATATTTCTAAACATCAAAATCCAATCAAACCTTGGAATTTCTTAAAAAAAAAATTTAAATAATTTTTGAAATTATCGAAATTTTATTATGTAAATAGGACTACCAAAAGAAGACGACATGATAAAGATTCAACTGAATCTCAGAAAATGGATATCAATTAAAGAGTGAAAAATTGATATTTTCGTTTGAGAAATGTTTGTCTCATTTGATATTCAGGACTTTTCTAATCGTTATGCTTAAAATAAAATGAACTGGGTGCCAGTTTGGTACTAGAAATCGATTTAGAAGAGGGCACTAGTTTGGTACTAAAATGGATTTAGAAATTTGTTCTAGTTAAGTTCTAGATATGGATTTAGAAATGCGTACTAGTTTGGTACTAGATATGGATTTAGATATGCTTATTTGTTTGGTACTAGAAATGGATTTAGATATGCTTAATAGTTTGGTACCAGAAATGGATTTAGAATTGGATACTAGTTTGGTAATAGAAATGTATTTAGAATTAGGTACTAGTTTGGTACTAGAAACGGGTACAGGCTTAGGGTACTAATTTAGTACTAGAAATGGGTATTAGTTTAGGGTACTAGTTTGGTACTAGAAAGGGATTTAGAATTGGATACTAGTTTGGTCCATCAGTTCAATCCTACATGACGTTGCCTTCGATCAGAGCGAGAGTTATGCATTTACACTCGATCGCTCCTTGATCAAATAACATCCAAGAAGTTTTTCCGTTTTCTACCCCAAGCTCCATTCCTTGCTCAAATTCACTTGCCAAAGAAGGAAAAGAGAACGGAAATCGAAACCAGTGTTTGCAACCCAAGCCTTCTGGAAAGAAGTCAGTCGATTTTTATTTATTTCGAACTTTTGCTATGTTTTATGAGTTGTGCCTTCGAGATACATGTTTTGCAACAACTTTTTTTCAAGGGGAAAAAAAATCATAGTACTTTATTTTTTTTGAGATATTAAATGTATCTCGTTTATTTTTGTGTGATAAAAAATAAGATTGGTATACTTCATTTTTTTCCCCTTCTTTTTTACGATGCAGCGAAATGATTATAATAAATTTCTCCAAAGAAAGAAAACGATGTTGTCGTTCTGCTTCAAGTACTTCCGCTGAACTTTTATTTGGAATACCTATTTCATATTTTAGTATCTTCAGAAGGAAGAATGCAGTCATTCGAGAACTGATATTTTCTAAACATAAAAATGCAATTAAATAACCTTTGAGTTTGATAAAAAAAATTGAAAATAATTTTTGCAATAATCGAAATTTTCTTACTTAAATAGGAATATCAAATGAAGGCATGGTAAAGATTCAATTGAATTACAGATGGATTTCAATTATATTCAATTCAATTCAAGATGGATAACAGTAAAAAACTCATATTTTTGTTTCAGAAATGTTTATATCTCATTTGATATACAGTTTTAATGGGATATTGTACTAGTGGGGTACTATAAATGGATTTAGACATGGGTACTAGTTTGGCAATAGAAATGGATATTAGTTTGGTACTATAAATGGATTTAGAAATTGGTGCTAGTTTGGTACTAGAAATGGATTTGGAAATGGATACTAGTTGGTACTAGAAATCTATTTTGAAATGGATACTAGTTTGGTACTAGAAATGAAGTTGGAAATGGGTAATTGTTCGCTACTAGAAATGGATTTAGACATGGGTACTAGTTTGGTAATAGAAATGGATTTTGAAATGCTACTAGTTTGATATTAGAAATGGATTTGGAAAGGGGTACTTGTTTGGTACTTGAAACGGATTTGGAAATGGGTACTTGTTCGGTACTAGAAATGGATTTGGAAATGGGTACTTGTTCGGTACTAGAAATGGATTTTGAAATAGGTACTATTGTGGTACTAGAAATGGATTTTAAAATGGGTACTAGAGTGGTACTAGAAATGGATTTAGAAATGGGTACTAGAAATCGATTTAGAAATGGGTTTTAATGAGTACCAGTTAATTGCTGTAAGTTTGGCTAAATACAGAAAATGCATATCAAATCCCCAAAACCTTTTTAATTCTTTCTTTTATTCAATTTTATTCTTTTACAAAAATTAGTTTGACCGCAAAAAAAAGAGCCACACATAGTTATGATAATTTTCGCTGATAATTTTAGTTTATCCATTCTATATTGTAAATATTCATTTCTATATTGTAAGCTTTTGACTTCTGACCCATTTATCCAACAACTATCAATAGGTAATTATATCTATGTTCATTTTTTTACTTATTTATCTTAATAATATTTGAATTGAAATTTGAAAAGGCTTTCATAATATTTAGTTGAAATAATATTATGTTTAAAGATTTTTATCATAAAAACACTTGAATTTTGACCTGATTTTGCTTTCATTTTCTAAATATATGGACATGCACATGCAAGAAAAATTGTAATTATAATAAATATTAATTTAATAAAATATTTAAAGATGCGAAGAAATAAATATCCTCAAATAGATAGTATAAATACATTTTTTTAATTTGTCACAGTTTCGGCTTTTAAGTGTGTTGCAAGAAGGAATTTTTCTTTTCTATTAAAATGTTTCTATATTTGAAGTATGTTCGCCATCCTCACGCCTTACACTGCAATCCATGGGGTGGACCATGGCGTAATTATACCAAATTTAGGCTATGGTTCATCACCATAGTCATGGTCACAACGTCATAAATCACTAAGGCATGACATCATAAACATAGTCTACCAAACTTTCTTATTCCTAGCCTTAATTTTCCATTGTCACACTTTCATAAACTCCAAATTTTTCTTCTTTTCTTACATCCATATTTTCTAGATTTTCAGGTTTTTTACTTATCTTCTAACTTTGCATTATATATTTCCTTTGCTATTTTATTGATCTCCGTTCATTCCATATGCTTATTAATGGAATTTTTCTAAATCGTACTTTTGACATAACTTTTCGTATATTTTTGTAATTTATTATCACCTTATATTTTGCAGCCCCACAGCTTTAACAGGATCATAAACGTTTCATATTTTTTCTCCAAATAGTAAGCATTTTTTCCCTATGCTTTAGGATCCATGTTTGTGATACGGAAATTACAATTGGTTTAATAATGATCTTTTATAATTTTAACTTTTTTTTGTGGGAGTAATTGTGGATATGGGTATTTTATTTGTAAGGCAAAAAAATTACTATTGCCTGCTTTAAGTCTAGCTTTGATTTCTGTGATCCTTTCATTTTCCTCCGTAATAAATTTTCTCTGATATTTAAACATTTAAAACTTTTATCTCAAATTTAAAAAAAATCTTTTAAGATATGAACTCCTTCCTCAATGTTTTTTTTTTGTCCAAAGGCATGCATTTTGTGACCTTATCAATTTATCTCAGATGCCTTTTTTTTCTTCACTTTTTTGGAAATTCTATGGAATAACTGCTAATTAGAATCACATAATCAGAGAGTCTAAAATAGGAATATAGTAGTTAAAAAGTGTTTATCTCCTTTTAAAAAATGCCCATATCTATTAACAGCTGGTCAAATTTATAATTAAAAATTTTTTAAAATTTATCTGAAATTTTTCTCTAACCAGTGGTGTTCTAGTGATCACTTTTGATCTAGTAACTTAGATCAAAAGTGCCCGGCCATTCTGAAAACAAAACAACAGATAAAACTCCGAGTTTTCAAATATCCTCTTATATTTATTCGGTTGAAATTGGCAGATTTATATGCTATATGAATTTCTTATCTCTTCAATCAAAACACGACTTTGCCTTCAATCAAGATGCGAGATTTGTAGTGTACATTCGTGCCTTGATCCAATAAAACCAGAGAAGGGCTTCAGCTTTCTTCCGAAATTTTGTTTAGTAGCTCATGAGTTTTCAACGGAATAAAAAAAAGAACAGTGATTGAAATTTACTTTTGCAATCTAAGAGAAGAAACTTTCAGAAAAAATATCGGTCGAATTTTATTTTTTTCTATCACATCTCGGTGTTATAAGCCGAGGCTTCAGGATACATATTGCGCAATAAATTGTTTTTTAGAAAAAAAGATAACTTATTTTCGTATTTTCTTTCTAAATCCTGACTTTAACAGGGTTGTTTTGCTTGGTAAAGATAAGATTGGGACAAAGTTTCTTCCTCCCCTTTCATTTTATGATGCAGAGAAGTTATTGTAATAAATTTCTATAGAGAATAGAACTGGTTTCGATCAGATAAGAACATCTCTGCTTAATTTTAATTTGGAATACTTAGTTCATGTTTTAGGAACTTCTATATGAAAAATGATGTAATTCAGATTAGCTGCTTCTGAAGATTTAATTTTATTACGCTTGTAGAAGAGCCCTTAAATTTTGAATAAGTTTGCTTCATTTTCTGAATATATGGATATACATATGCAAGAAATATTGAGGTTTAATGAATATTAATTTCATAATAATATTTAAAGATGCGAAGAAATAAATATACCCAAATAGATAGGATAAAACACATATTTTTATGATTTTTCAGTTTCTGCTTCTAAGTATGATACGAGACGAAATTTATCTTTTTTGTCAAAATGTTTCTATATTTGAAGTAGGTTCATCATCATTATGCCTCACACTGCAATCCATGGTGGTGAACCATGACTTAATAATATCAAAGTATTTTTAGGCTATAATCCACTGCCATAGTCATGGTCACAACGTCATAAATCACCATAGGCATGACATAATAATCATGGTTTCTATATTTGTGCATCAACAGCCTAAAAATACTTTGGTATTTTTAGGCTATGGTCCACCATCCTAGTCATAGTCATGGCATCATAAATCGCCATAGGCATGACATCATAAATATGGTCTACCAAACTTTCCTATTCCTAGCATTTTTTTCCCATTGCCTCACTTTCACTGACTCTAAATTTTTCTTCTTTTCTTACATCCATCTATTCCGACATTTTGAGATTTTTCTTGTCTTTTAACTTTGCATTATAATTTTCTTTTGTTATTTTATTGAACTCCATACTTTCCGTATGTTTCAGTTACTGGAGGTTTCTAAATTGTACTTTTGATACATTTTTTCCGAGATTTTGTACCTTATCATTTTGAATAGAACCATAAAAGTTTCTCATATTTTTCTCCAAATAATAAGCCTTTTTTTTATCTTATATGTTAGTGTTCATATTTGTGATCCCAGCTGACTTAATAATGATCTTATATAATTTTGACGTAATTTTTTTTGTGGAGGAATTTGTGGAACTGGTTATTTTTCTGTAAGATGAAAAAGTTACTATTGCCTGCCTTAAGTCTAGTTTTGATTTCTGCTATCCTTTCATTTTCTTCCGCAATCAATGTTTTCAAATATTTATACCCGAAGAAATTTCATTTCAAATTTTAAAAAATCATTTTTGATATGAACTCCTTTCTCAATGGTTTGTTTTACTCAAAAAATGCATTTTTTAACTTTTCAATTTATCTCTGATCCAAAAATTTTTGCCTCTTTTTTCACTTTTTTTCCCAACTTTTTAGAAAATTCTACTTCATCTCTTACGAATTAGGATCATATTATCAGCAGGGACAAAAATTCGAATAAAGCGGTTAAACAGTGTCCCTCTCCTTTTAAAAAATATTCATAATTATTAATAATAGGTCGAATTTATAAAATGAATTTTGTCTCTGACATTTGTGGTGTTCTAGTGGAGCTCAAAAGTGTCCAGCATTCGTGAAAAAACATCAGATCAAAATCACAGCTTTTCAAAAATCCTCTTATATTTATCTTGTTGAAATTGGCAGATTTATCAATAGTAGGTCAAATTTATAAAATAATTTTTTTTTCGAAATATAACTGAAATTTGTCTCTGATGAGTGACGTTCTGGTGGTAAATAACAAGGATCAAAATTTCCCCATCTTTTTGGGAAAAAAAAAACAATACATAAAATTCTGAGTTTTCAAAAATCCTCTTATATTTACTCGGTTGAAATTGTAAGATTTATATACTATACAAATTCTTATCTATTCAATCAAACATGATTTTGTCTTAAATCGAGATGTGAGATATGTAGTGTACATTCGTACCTTGTTGGAATAGCACCAGAGAAATGCTTCTGCATTTTTCCAAAATTCTGTTTAGTTGCTCATCAGTTTTTAACGGAATAAAAAAAACAGTGACTTGAACTTACTTTTACTGTCTAACAGAAGAAGCTTTCTAAAAAAATGTCGGTTGAATTTTATATATTTCTGTCGCTTCTCAGTGTTATAAGCTGGGTATTCATGATATATAATGCACAATAAATTTTTTTTAGAAAAATTGAGAGCTTATTTTCGTTATCTTATTTTTTTAAATCCTGACTTTAACGCGATTTTTTTCTTGCTTGGGGAAGATAAGATTGGTACAAATTTTCTTCTTTTGCCTTTATTTGACGTTTCATCGAAATTAATGTAATAAATTTCTATAAAGAATGGAACAGTTTTCGTTCAGATAAGAGCATAATTAATTTTGATTTGGAATATTTAATTCATCTTTTAGGAGCTTTTACATGAAAAATGATGTAATTGAGAATAGCTACTTCTGAATATATAACCTTATCGCGCTTATAAGAAAACATTTGAATTTTGATATGATTTTGATTTTATTTTCCGAATATATGGACGTACATATGCAAGAAATATTGTAGTTATAATAAATATTAATTTTCTAATGATATTTAAAGATGAGAGGAAATAAATATACCCAAATAGACAGGATAAAACACATTGTTTTTCTAATATTTCACAGTTTCTGTTCTTAAGTATGTTATAAGAAGAAATTTATCTGTTAAAATGTTTTATATTTTAATGTATGTCATCATCATGCCTATAACGGTGGACCATGTCGTAATAATATCAAAGTATTTTTAGGCTGTGGTCCACCACTATAAGCATGGCCATTGCATCATAAATCCCCATAGGCACAACTTCATAAACATGGTCAACCAAACCTTCTATTCTTAGCTTTTATTTTACCTTTAAAGATGCTATGAAATAAATTAAATAAATAAAATAAATAGGATAAAATAAATTTTTTCTAATTCTTTAAAGTTTCGGCTTTTAACTACACTCAAGAGCCAAAACATTATGACCACCTGTCAACGAGTTGGCCCACCTTTGGCGCGCGAACACAGCTTCAACTCGCCTTGGCATGTATCCACCACTTAATACCAGTTAAATACCACTTCCATCTGATCACGTGCCTTCCACGTCATCCAGGCGAGTTCATTGCAAAATGTAGGGGTGGTCATAATGTTTTGGCTCTTGAGTGTATGTTACCAGAAGAAATTTAACTTTTCTATTAAAATATTTCAATATTTTAAATTTATTAATCATCATCATGCCTGACACTGCAGCCATAGTAATGGACCATTGTTTAATAATACCAAAATATTGTTATGCTACGTTCCACCATCCTAGTGACATCATAAATCATCATAATCAAGACATCATAAACCAGGTCTAACAAACTGTCCTATTCCTAGCCTTTCTTTTTCATTGTCTATCTTTTATAGTCTCCAAATTCTTCTTCATTTCTTACATCCATCTTTACCTAAGTTTTTCAGATTTCCTCTATCCTCTAAAATCCATTACAACTTTTCTTTGTCATATTATTAGTCTCTATTCATGCATATGTTCTAGTTGCTGGATTCTTTCAAATTTAACTGCATGTTTGATATACTTTTTCTTGTATATTTTTTATAATTCCTTATTTTCAACCCTATCATATTTAATAAGATTATAAATTTTTCTCAAGACATTTCATTCCCAAATAATAAGCATTTTTTCCCTCACTGCGTTATTGTCCATGATTATGATACAATAATTACAGCTGACTTAAGACCAATAATCATCATCATCAACAGCATGGCAGCCGATAATGGTCCAAGGTTTTCCTTTGAAGAGATTTCAATGCATTCCTCTGGGTAAAAATAGTGCTCCAATTCTTAACTTTTAGTACAACAAAATTCTTTTTCAATTGCGTCTATCTATCAAGCTTGTGTCGTCCTTTTCCTATTTGTCACTGTGGCTTTGCCAAAATGAGCCTTTTTACAGGGTTAAAAGATAATAATGATCTTACGTAGCTGTACATTAATTTTTTAGGGGGCGGGGGTGATAGTTGCAGAACTATGGGTACTTTTGCAAGGAGAGAAAGATATTATTTCCTGCAGAAAGTCTAATTTTGATTTCTGTGACCCTTTTATTTTTTTCTGTAATTGCTGTTCTCCGGGATTGAAACTTGAAAAATTTTAATCTCAAATTTTAAGAAATCATTTTTGATACGAATCTTTTTTTTTCAATGGTTTCTATTTCTCCAAAATTGTTCATTTTGTGTCTATTCTTTTTATCTTTGATCTAAAATGTTTTGCCTTTTTTTTTTACGTATTTTAAAAAAACCTTTTAGAAAATTCTGTAGAGGTACATTAACTCTTATTAATTAGGATCACATCATCAAAGACTAACATTTGAATAATTCGGTTAACACTCTGATCAAAGCTATTCTAGTGCGAATAACTTAGATCAAAAGTGCCAGGCATTCAAAAAACAAACAAACAACAACAATACATAAGAATCATATTTCTTCAAAAATCATCTTATATTTACTCTGGTGAAATTGGCAGATTTATATGCTATACGAATTTCTCATCTCTTCAATCAAATACGACTTTGCCTTCAATCAGGATGCAAGATCTATAGCGTACATTCGAGCCTTATCAAAAGTAAAACCAGAAAAGTGCTTCAACTTTCTTCAAAAATTCTATTTAGTTGTTCATCAGTTTTCAAAGGAAAGAAAAGAGCAGTGATTGAAACTCACTTTTTCAATCTGAGAGAAGCAACTTTTTGAAAAAATGTCGGTCGAATTTTATTTACTTCTATCGCTTCTCGGTGTTATAAGCTGGGGCTTCAGGATACATATCGCGCAACAAATTGTTTTGTAGAAAAGAAAGAGAACTTATTTTTTTAAAATCCTGACTTTAACAGGATTTTTTTTCTTGCTTGGTAAAGATAAGATTGGTACTAATTTTCTTCAGTTATTGCAATAAATATCTATAGAGAATGGAATGGTTTTCGCTCAGATAAGAGCATCTCTGCTTAATTTAATCTGGAATACTTCATCTTTTAGGAACTTATACATGATATAATTGAAAATAGACACTTCTGTATATATAATCGTATCTGTCTTGTAAAAACTATTTAATTTTGATATGATTTTGCTTTCATTTATTGAATATATGGAGACACATATGCAATAATTATCGTAGTTATATTAGATATTAATTTCATACAAATATTTAAAGATGTGAAAAAATACAATACCCATATATAGGATAAAAAACATTCAATCTAATTTTTTTACATTTCGGCTTTTTACTGTGTTACCAGGAGAAATTTATCTTTTCTATTAAAATATTTCTATATTTTAAGTATGTTAATCCCCATCACGCTTGACACTGCAGATCATGGTAATGGACCATTGTCTAATAATACTAAAATATTGTTCCGCTATGTTACTCTACTATAGTGCCATCATAAATCCTTATAGCCATAATATCCTAAACATGGTCTATCAATTTGTTCTATTCCTATTGTCCCATTCCGCAGTTTCGGCTTTAAGTATGTTACAAGAAGAACAAAGAACTTCTATATGAAAAATAATGTAATTGAGAATAGCTACTTCTGAATATATAATTTTATCATGCTTGTAATAAACTCTTTAATTTTGATATGATTTTGTTTTTATTTATTGAATATATGGACACACATAAAAATAAAGTATTGTAGTTTTCAGTAAATATTAAAGATGCGAAAAACTAAAAATACCCAAATAAGTAGGATAAAACATTTTTTTCTAATTTTTCACACTTTAGGCTTTTAAATATGTTACAAGAAGATTGTAGATCTTCTGTTTGAAAAATGATGTACTTGAGAATAGCTTGCTTCTGAATATATAATCTTATCGCTCCTGTAAAACAAAAACTTGAGCTTTGATATGATTTTGTTTCATTTATTGAATATATGGACACACGTATGCATTAAAAATTGTAATTTTATTAAATTTTTAAAGATGCGAAGAAATAAAAATAGCCAAAAATATAGGGTAAAACACATTTTTTTTCTAAATTTTGACAGTTTCGGCTTTTAAGTATGTTACAAGAAGAAAGAACGTATTTGAAAATGATGTAATTGAGTGTAGCTACTTTTGAAGGTAGAAATCTTACAGTGCTTGTAAAAATGTGGCTTCATTTTTTTTCTAATGGAGCTGGAAATACATAAACAATGGTTGCAAACTGTTACTCATTTAGCACTACCCATGGGGCACGTGTAACTTAAAGATGCGCTATGGACACGAGTAACACTATCCCCACAACGCTCTATGATCATAAATTTAAATCTTACTGTTTAAAATGGATTCCAAATCAATACAAACTTCCATGACACCCCGAAACTTGTGGTACCAAGTGCCCGAGCGCTAACCACTCGGCCATCAGGCCTCAATGTGGCTCCCTTAAAAATCTAATCAATATTTTTTTAAAATTGTATTTTAATACAGTCAAAAAGGGATTTCAATAAACAATTAGAAATTAGAATTTGTTTTTTAAAAATATAGCAAATGTGGTCTCAATTGCCTAACTTTGCAAATAAATTTAACCAGAAT
The DNA here is from genome assembly GCA_021605075.1 of Caerostris darwini. Lineage (NCBI taxonomy): Eukaryota > Metazoa > Arthropoda > Arachnida > Araneae > Araneidae > Caerostris > Caerostris darwini. The sequence continues at coordinate 145,783 of BPLQ01012188.1, read as the reverse complement.
AAAAGTAAAATTCTAATGATTAAGCTTAAAGTAAAAAATGAGTGTTAATTTCAATGCATGTTATTTAAATGTTCCGAGATTCGTTAATCTAATGAAGGAGATACCAGAGGCCCTTTTCGTTTGTTCTTTGCTTTGATTTCGTTCTTTTTTAAACAAAAGTAATAAGTGGAAAACCATTATATTTATGGTCGTTATTATTTCGGCGGTATTTTAATTTCATTCGGTAATAATGAATATTCTCTATTATGAGTGTTTCTGATTTTTTTCTGAACTGCTTAATCAAGAATTATAAGCGGAAAGTTGTAATTATGCTTTTCTTTTCTTTAAATTATTATCGTACTACTACTTTAATTTAACATTATGGAGATTTTTATCAGTGCAGCATGTATGTGTTTACATATATCTTTGCTTTAATTATCAGAAGACATGGGCGTACATGTAAGAAATAATGTAGATATGATAATTATTAATAACATTATATATATCTCCAGAGTTCGAAAAAACCCAACAACGATAGATAAAAATATGAGTTTTACAAAAACCTCTTATATTTACTCGGTTGAAATTGACAGATTTATATGCTATGCGAATTTTTTACCACTTTTATCAAACACGACTTTGCCTTCAATCAAGATGTGAGATCTGAGGTGTACATTCTTGCCTTGTTGAAATAAATCTAGAGAAGTGCTCCAGCTTTATTATGAAATTCTGTTTAGTTGCTCATCATTTTTCAACTTACAAAAAGAGCAGTGATTGAAACTTACTTTTACAATTCAAGAGAAGAAACTTTCTGAAAAATTATGTGCCGAATTTTATCGGTGTTAGAAGCTGAGGGTTTCAGGATACATATTGCGCAACAAATTGTTTTTTTAGAAAAAAAAAAGAGAACTTATTTTCGTATTTTTTTTTCTAAATCCTCATTTTAACAGGATTGTTTTGCTTGCTGAAAAGATTGGAACAAAGTTTCCTTTTCATTTTATGATGCAGAGAAGTTATTATAATAAATTTCTATAGAGAATAGAACGGGTTTCATTCAGTTAAGAACATCTCTGCTGAATTTTAATTTGGAATACTTACGTCATCTTTTAGGAACTTCTACATGAAAAATGATTCTAATTGAAAATAGAAATATATTAAATTATTTATTATTAATATTATAAAATTATTATTATTAATTATAAATTATTTATTATTAATATTAATATTATTAAATTATTATAAAATATTTCTGAATATATAATCTTATCATGCTTGTAAAAAACATTTGAATTTTGATATGATTTGGCTTGCATTTTCTGAATATATGGACACACATGTGCAAGAAATATAGTTATAATAAATATTAGTTTAATAATAATAATATTTAAAGACACAAATAAAAACACGCAAATGCGTATAATGAAACACATTTTTTTGTAATGCTTCAAATGTTGGGCCTTTAACTATATTACAAGAAAATATTTTTTTCTATCACAATGTTTCTATTTTTTAAGTATGTATGTGATAATGATGCCTGACTTTGTAGCCTATAGTGGTGAACCATGACTTAATAATACCAAAATATTTTTAGGCTATGGTTCACCACTATAGTGATGGTCATGGGTTCATAACCCACATATAGGCATGACATCATAAAAATGGTCCACCAAACCTTCTATCTTAGCTTTTGCTCTCCATTAGCTCACTTTGATAGCTTCCAAATTCATTTCTTTATTTTCATCTTTTAGTTAGTTTTTCAGGTTTTCTCTTCAGGATGTACTTTAATTTTCCATTACAAATGTTCTTTATTATTTTATTTATCTTCATTCATTCCATCGATTTCAGTTACTTGAGTTTTCTAAATTGTATTTTTGATATACGTTTACTTATTAACTTTTTATAATTCATTTTAGTCTCAGATTTTTTAAAATCTGGAAATGGACTATGAATTTTTATCATATTTCTTTCATCACAAATAATAAGCCTTTTTTACCCTATACGTTAAGGTCTATGTTTCTGATCCAAAGATTACAGCTGGTTTAATAATGATCTTATACGATTTTAACTTAATTATTTTAGGGGAGGGTGTAACCTGCAAATCTGGTATTTTTTGTAAGGATAAAAAGTTACTATTGCCTTCAGCAAGTCTAGCTTTGATTTTTGTTATCCTTCTACTTTCTTCTGTAATCTCTTCCTCAGGTAAATTTTAATCTCAAATTTTGAGAAATCATTTTTGATAAGAATTCCTTTTTCAAAGGTTTACTTTTGCCTAAAAGAACCCATTTTGTGTCTATTTTATCTATTGTGTCTAGTCTGTCTATTTGTGTATATTTATTTATAGTCTTATGCATTTTGTGTCTATCCTACTTTCTCTGATCTAAAATGTTTTGCCTCTTTTACAGTATTTTTTTAAAAAACCTTTTAGAAAATTCTATAAAGACACATTATCTCTTACTAATTAGGATCACATAATCAGTAGAGTCTAAATTTGAATAATTCGGTTACCTCTCTGACCAGTGGCGTTCTAGTGGAGAATAACATTGATCAAAAGTGTAAATTATTTGAAAAAAACCCAATAGATAAAAATATGGGGTTTTTCAAAAGTCTTCTTATATTTACTTGAAAAAAATTGAAAAATTCGTTGAAATTGGTAGATTTATATTCTATATGAATTTCTTATCTCTTCAATCAAACACGACTTTGCCTTCAATCAGGACGCGAGATTTGTAGTGTACATTCGTGACCAATAAAACCAGAGAAGTGTTCTAGCTTTCTTCCAAAATTTTTTGTTCTCTTCACTTTTCAGCGGAATAAAGAAAGAACTGTGATTTAAAACTTACTTTTGCAATCTAAGAGAAGAAACTGTCTGTAAAATTATAGGCCGAATTTTATTTATTTCTATCGCTTCTCTGTGTTATAAGCTGGGGCTTCAGAGTACAAATTGTTTTATAGAAAAAAAGAGAGCATAGTTTCGTTTGTTTTTTTCTAAATCCTGACTTTAACACGATTTTTTTGCTTGATAAAGATAAGATTGGTCCAAGTTTTCTTTTTCTCCCTACATTTTACGATGTAGCTTAATAATTGTAATAAATTTCTATAGAGAATGGAATGGGTTTCGCTCAGATAAGAGCATCTCTGCTTAATATGAATTTGGAATATTTACTTCATCTTTTAGGAACTTCTACATGAAAAATGGATGCAATTGAGAATAGCTACTTCTGAATATATAACTTAATCGCGCTTTTTAAAAAAACTTTAAATTGTGATATGATTTTGATTTCATTTATTGAATATATGGACACACATATGCAAGAAATATTGTAGTTATAATAAATATTAATTTAATAGTACTATTTAAAGATGCGGAGAAATAAATTAAAAAAAATAAGATAGATACGTTAATATATATATTTTTTGTAATTATTTAAAATTTGGGCTTTTAACTATGCTACCAGAAGAAATTTAAGTATCTTTTCTATTAAAATATTTCTATTTTTTAAGTATGTTAATCCCCATCACGATTGACACAGAAGATCATGGTAATGGACCATTGTTTAATAATACCAAAATATTTCTAGGCTATGTTTCACAACTCTAGTGTCGTCATAAATCACCATAGCCATGATATCTTAAACACGGTCTATCAATCTGTCCTATTCCTAGGCCTTTTATTCCATTCCACAGTTTCGGCTTTTAAGTATGCTACAAGAACTTCTGTTTGAAAAATGATGTAATTGTGAATTGCTACTTCTGCATCGATAATCTTATCACGCTTGTGAAAAACACTTGGATTTTGATATGGCTTTACTTTCATCTATTGAATATATGCATAAATTATTGTAGTTATAGTAAATATTAAAGATGCAAATAAATAAAAATGCCAAATAAGTAGGATAAAACACATTTTTTCCTAATTTTTCACAGTTTCGACTTTTAAGTATGTTATAAGAAGAAAAAAAAATTTCTACATGAAAAATGATGTAATTGAGAATAGCTACTTTTGAAAATAAAAATCTTAACCCGCTGGTAAAAATGTGGCTCCTTTAAAAATTTAATCAATATTTTTAAGAACTCAATATTTTAATACATTAAAAATGGATTTCAACAAACAATTAGTAGTTATAATTTCTTTTTTTAAATATTACAAATTTGCTGTCACTTTGCGGTTAAATTTGACCAAGCATAAAACAAAAATTCTAATGGTTAAGCTTAAAGTAAAAAAAAAAAAAGTGTTGATTTCAATGCGTGGTATTTAAATGTTCCGAGATTCCTTAATCAAATAAAGGAAATTACCAGCGGCCATTTTCGTTTGTTCTTTGCTTCGATTTCATTATTTTTTGAAACAAAAGTAATAAGCGGGAAGCCATTACATTTATGGTCATTATAATTTCATCTGTATTTTAATTTTATTCGGTAATAATGAACGTCCTCTATTAGGATTGCTACTGAGTTTTTTCTGACCTGTTTAATCAAGAATTATTTGCGGAAAGTTGTAATTATGCTTTTCTTTTTTTAACATTGTTATCGCACTACTACTTAAATTTAACATTATGTAGACTCTTATCAATGCAGCATGTATGTGCTTACATATATCTTTGCTTTAATTGTCAGAAGACTTGGGTATATAGGCAAGAAACAATGTAGATATCATAACTATTAATAAAATTTTATGTATATATATAAATCTAATTATGTTTTAGAATATTTTTGTTTATATATATTATAATTTTTAAATGATGGTGGAACACATACCATCCGTATATATATATATATGTGTGTGTGTGTGTGTGTATTGTTCCAGCATAATTTAAAAATTATATTTCTTAGCATTCTAATTTTTTACTGAATTTATTACTTTTTGTCCAGCATGTAGTAGAATTTCTCGCTAAAAATTGCCATTATTTATATTTTAGTCAAGGGCCTACTGGTCGAGTGGCTAGCGCTCTGGCGCTCACAGGTTTCGTGTTCGAGTCCCGGCGGTGCCATGGTTGTTTGTAGTGGTTCGGAATCCACTTTAAACCGTAGGTCCCAGTCTAACAAGATCGTAGAGCGTTACGGGGGTAGTGTTACTCCGCGTCCGTAGCTTATCTTCAAGCTACATGCACCTCCTGGATAGAGCAAAGTGAGTAACATCTGTGCAGCGCTTGCTTCGAGACATCCAAGACAAGTGTCTAAGAGTTTGCCAGTTGCATTAGAACTAAAAAAAAAAATTTTTAATCAAGTATGTCCTTTTTATTGCGTGGCACCATCTGGTGACAGGATAGCTTTGTTTACTTTTTATTTGTCTGTAGAAATTTTCTTAAATTAAAATGATGAATTTTCGAAAATATATTTTTGTTTGTTTCAAATATTCTATTCTATAGTGTTTATTTATATTTTGCCTAGGTAAGAGGAATCGAAGGTTTCTCATTTCTAGTACGCTTATTATACTGAGTTTAGAAGAATCTACAAGCAATCTGCATTCCTTGGAAACCCAGAGATCTTTTATCGTCGACAATAAGAAATTGCTTTTTTATTTTCTGAAGGGAACTCCAACCCTTTTATCTGGATTTCAACAATTCTGCCTGATCCTTTGTCAAGTTCAGATCACGAATTAAATCATTGAGTTCAGACTGATTGATTCCATGAGGTTCTGTAGCAGCTTCACCCAAATCTGTGTATTCAATGTAGTTTTTTTTCTAGGCCCAATTGTAAATCTTCATGAATGTAACTCTTTTAAGAATGGAAACTCTAATTATGAGGCGCTGAAATTGGAAACTCGTTACTGTGAGGAACATTTTTGTTAATTGAAGGAAGATTGGGATATTTAATGGTTTCTTGGTCTTAGTTGATATTCCAACAGTTTTTGTAATGGAAAAATGACAGTCCATGGAGTAGTTCTCTGGTTCTCTTATTACCATGGGAATTACAAATGGTTTGTCTCCACTTTCCATTAAGCCAATCTCAAAGCAATGCTAAAAAGGATACACAGCAAATATTAGGGGACAAAGACTTGTCCTTATCACCAATTTAATTGATGAAAAAATAGTTAATAGGTTTTTTTAACAAGGAAATAATATTCCTCCTTTGTGACTTCAAAGTTAGTTCACACACATAACAGAAATTATTTAGATATTTTTTTTTACAATTTTGAGGAATTTTAAGGAATCTGTTTGTATAAAAATAAACACTTGAACGCAAAGTAAAGATGAGTAGCACAATATAAATTAATATAAACACCTTTCTAACTCGACACGTAGATCTAAACTAAGTGGAAGCGACTCACATGTAACATCGTAACATCTCGGCCTATGCTAGATCTATAACGGCTTCAAAAAGAGGATCACTTTCAGGTTCATGAGAACATTTAAATATTTACTTGCAAGAGTTATGTATATATTATTTATATATATAAACAGAATTCTATTTACAATGAAATTTACAATGAACAGCGTTTCTTGTCGACTTGTCGCAGAACACTCTCCCTCATTCAGAAGCCACCCTTTACGAGAATCCTTCAAGAGGGGAAGGGGTCAGCTTCCCTAACTCCTCGATAGAGTCGACACTTCTTCAGACCAAGGTCTGCCACCAATCTCGACACAGCAATTCATCGCATAGTTCATATCGAGTCTGTAAATGTTTCGACCTGTGAAGATCGCACAGACAAATCACTAATTTCATGAGGTGTCATTATCCATGGCATTGATTATCTACTATCAGACTTGAATCACAGATTGTTCTCATTAGTGCAAGACATGTCACAGATGTACACAGATTGTTCTCATTAGTAACTACCTACAACACTACTTATCGGCTGTCAAATTTGAATGTAGGTTGTTATTATTACTTGTTAAAATATCTATTCCTCTTTTCTGGGAATGAAATGCTATCACTCTTCCTGTGGGAAAAAGGGTATATAGGTATAAAGGGCATATGCGCTGAGATTATCAAGTTTGCTAGACTTGTTTGGATAGGTCTGGCTTGTATTTGATATTTTGATTGGTATCTATATTATCATACATTATTGGCCACCTTTTTTAATAAAACAACAAGCAATAGATAGTATAGAATAGAGTTAATCGATAGAAAACACTTTGCTACATGTGAAATATAAAATTTTTAATGTATGTAAAATTATATAAGAAAACTTAATGTGTGTTGTATGTTATATTCGGTTTTTAACGTAGCCAATTACATAAGAAACAGCTACAGTTATTCATTTAACAAAATTACTGTCGACCAAAGTTATTGAAGTTAATATTTAAATTACATGTAAAATGGAATTCTTTCCAACAATTCATCCACTCATGGCGTTTCCTTCGATTCTCATAAGAACTGTATATTTGCATTCGATCACGCCTTGAGCAAATAACATACAAGAGGTACTCCTATTTAGGAAGGGAAAAAAAAATGGAAACCAGTTTTTTCACTCCAAGAGATGCAGCCTTCTGGAAAAATCGTCGGTCGACTTTTATTTATTTTCATTACTCTGAGGATTTTATGAGTGATGCCTTCGAGGTGTACAACAACCCTTTTTTAAGAGAAAAAAAGCATCTCCTAAATTTTCTGAAATACTGAAATTATGTTCATTTTTGCGTGCTCAAGATGAGATTGGTAGAAAGTTTCTGTATTTTCTCCCATTTTACGATGCAGCGAAATGAGCCTAATAAATTTCTACAAGAAAAAGAAATGGTGTTTTTGCTCAAATACGATCCCTTTGGCTTAGCATTTAGTTGAGGAGCTTATTTTGTACTTTAGGATCTTCAGGATTCAAAAATTGATACTTCTAGATTGTAATACCTATAAAAAAGGGGAGGAGATTCTCGTAAAAAACTAATAGATTTTATCCAAAATATTTATAGTATTTTCCTTATAAAAAAAATTCACTGATGCTGACCTAAGTATTAAAAGAAAGCAATATGATGATGATAGAACATCAACAAAATAGATTGGTATAAACAAGTGAAAATTAAAGTGAACTTTTTAAATAATATCAATAATAATATATTTTTAATAATAGCTTACTCTTTCTATAATATCTATGAACAAGTGATATAAAAAAAATTTTTAAAGTCAATTCCTATTTTTTTAAACTATATTGCAGAAAGGTCCTTTATAAATAATTTTCATTCATTTCTTTAAGTTTATTTGGCGCCATTTATTGGTAGATATATGCAACTTAAATCTAAAAAAAACTAAAATTAATTATTTAAATTTAATTACTGAATTAATATTTCAAAAAAGTGTATTGACATCAAGTGTCATCCACTACAAGTTCAAAAAAATGTATTTGAATTTGAGTGGATGAATAAAATGTATTTTATGAATGACTATCATTTGAACAAGATATATATAGGGAGAGTGTGAGCTAATAGAAGGAATTAAAAAAGAAACTGAAATCTGCTTGGCAAATTTCAACTTATTAAGTGTGAACATTCGAGAACGGATGAATAAACTCAGGAATATGCCAATGTTTAATAATGCCCGATATATATGAAGCAACTGATTGGAATACTACAAGAATGGCTCAATTCAATAGCCACATGAATACAGCAATGTTGAATAGATCAAGAACTTCATGAAGAAGGAACTGCTCAAGAATTGATAAAAGAATATACAAAAATAAAATAAATGTAGTCGTACATGAAGAATGAAGTATTCCAAATTCTACAAGAAACGTTATCACATTCAATAGCCAAAAGAATATATTAAAGTTTGAAAACATTAGTCGTAAATGAAGAATGAAGTATTCCAAATTCTACAAGAAACAATAGTCAATAGTCAAAATAATATATCAAAGTTTGAAAATTCTAGGCATAAATGAAGAATATTCATTTATGCCTAGAATTTTAGAAATTGAGAGAATTTTAAAATTTTCAGAAATGCCTAGAATTTTCAGTTTTTCTTGTACTTCGAATTGAATTGAATTTCTTGTAGAATTCGAAATTCTACAAGAAACACTATAATGTTCAATAGACAAAAGAATATATCAATCTTTGAAAATTCTAGGCATAAATGAAGAATGAAGTATTTCAAATACAATAAGAAGCACTGTACAGCTCCATAAGCACGGGAAAATGCCAAAAGGGATAAATGTGAAATTTCAAGAAGAAGGAATTGATCAACGCACTACGAGTACTTATAGCTATTGGATATACAAATGTTTAAAATCCCAAGCTAAGACGTGAAAAGTGCTTCAAAACCATACTACAAAACACTTCAAGCAAAACCCAAATTCTACAGAAAATTCCTTGAGACTAAAGTTATTCATGAAGCATTTTAAGAGTTAAGGTGCCCAATGTAGCATTTTCAGCCAAAGTTTGAAATGGAGTTTTATTTGCTTGGCCCTAATTTTCTGATAACGTCACGGACCCCTAACCAGGACAACATCATGTTCACACATGATAAAAAGGCTAAGGGGAGAAGGTTTCATCGAAACTAATCAATTTAATCAAAGATATTTGTAGTATTTTCATTATAAATAAATGCGCTGAGGCGGACTTAAGTATTAAAAGAAAGCAATATGATGATGACTGCAACATCAACGAAATGGATTGGTATAAACAAGTGGAAATTAAAATGAACTCTTTAAAAATAAGTGTTTCTCTTTCTGCTGTGCAATTTTAACAAATGAAAAATCATTTGTAATTGTTACGCTCAAAAGAAGTAAAAAAATATGGCGCTGATTGCAGGAATGTCGTTTAAATGCGCAAAGCTCAGTTGAATAGTAATGGTGGTGGGAAAAAAAACGAATTTTTTTATTCTTTCTTTGCTTTGATTTCGTTCCCTTTCAAAACATTAATGTGATGGAAGTCATTATATTTATTGCTGTTGTAATTTTGGCTGTTTATTTAATTTGATGCTATAAACATTTAATTATTATGCGTTTTTTAACGAACTGTTTACGACTTGTGTAATCAAAATGGGACAATCGCAGTTTTATTGATTTTTTTCTTTTGATTGTTTATTATGCTTTATTTTGGAACAACATCATGCATTATTTATTTACGACTTTCCAAAAACATGCGAAAGAGACTTATTTATAATAAATAATTAAACCACATTACATGAAATAATAAATGAAATAAAAGCAAAAAGGAAAGTGTTAAAGTAAATTTAAATTAAATAAAAATTCCCTTATTCAATAGAAATTTTAACTTTTAACGTTAATCTATATCTACAGAATGTTCGCCACTAATTATGAGAAAACATTTAGATAGAAAAATTGCAAACTTAAATTGGATAGGTTCATTATAATAACATGAATTTTAAGCGATAATGTGCTTTGCATTTTAGTTATGATTTATTATAATGAAAAATGTAGAAATTGTACATACATTTAAAATACATATGGTGTTGAATACAGTTTAGAGATTTCACGAATTAAAAATCTGAAGTCTTGTAAAATGCTTTAGTCTATTAAAGAGCAAGGAAAAGATGAAAATACCATAGAAATGTTAATTTGGTGAAAGATTGCCATATTGTCTCATTAATATTTTTATTTGCCATATATATATATATATATATATATGAACATATATGTATATAAGAACATATATAATATACGTAAATTGTATATTATTTTCACAGAAAAATTACGATTGTATCGTCTCGGCCTATATTAAACCTATAACGGCTTCAAGAAGAGGGCCACTTTCAGGTTCAAGGAAACACTTTAATTTTTATTTGCAAGTACTATATATATATAAATAATGAACTGTAGATTATTATACAAAAAAATGAAAATTAAAAATAACAATAAAATTTGATCACTAGTGCACGATTAAATCACAAGTTCCCTCCAAGGTCGGAGATTTTTCAGTGTTCTCGAGTCTACGTCGAATTTTATTGCCTGGTCTGCGGCAGACTTTAATTATCCCATGACATGATACACGAAACCACAAGGGGCTCACTTTGAAAAAAAAGACGGAAACTCCAAACTATTCAGTCACTTAAGAGAAAAAAAGAAAACAACACTTCTAATCGACTCGTCGAAGAACTCTCTCTTCTTCACCAGACCTCCTTTTAAAACAATCCGTAAAGAGAGAGGGGGGTGGGGGTCACCTTCCTTCACTTTCTCATTGGAGTGGACAATTCCTCAGTTCGTGGTCCACCACCAATTACGATGGAACAACTCATGGTATAGTTCATATTCAAACAGTAGTTGTTCCGACCTGTGAAAGTCGCTCAGACGTTCGCTAATTTCCTACATGATACCGACAAACTGAATATCTGCTATCAGATTTGAGTGACAGGTTGTTCTCATTAGTACCAAACACTAATTGTATGTAATATAACTAGCCACAAAACTGCTTGTCTGCTGTTAAATATGAGTGATGGGCTTATTATATGTTTTTCAAATAGCATACATTACTCTCTCCTGGGAATGAAATGAACAAAGTCATTTTATGAGAAAAATATGCTACACGATGCATAAATAAAAATATTCCATTTACATGTTTTCTTACACATGATTTATTCCATTTGCATGTTCATTCCATTTACATGTTTCACTCTATTTACATGTTAATGCCATTTAAAATTCAAGTATTTTGCAAAGTAAATATTTAAATAGATATAATACTAAACATCATAAATTTGATGCAATGTACACCCACGAAATGTGGATAACTTCAATTTACCTCCTCTATATAACGTACATAAATTATCTACAGGCATTTTAAACAATAATTCTTCTTTATTCTTCAATAATTCTTCTGAGAAAAATTCTTTTTTATTAACTCTTTCTTACGCATATTATTATTATTAATTATTCCATGTATCTTTAAGCACTTAATCAAAACATATCAACTTATAATAAACATACATATTTAATAATATTTTAAAGCACTGACAAAATTAAGTTTAATTAAATTTCTTACTGACGTCATAAATTTAGTAAAAAAGATTATTCTAAACATAATCGAAATTTTAATAAGATTCAATAAAAAAAAAATATAGCGTCGCAATTTACAAATTAATAATTAAAAATAATTTTATTAGGAAGTCTAGCTATTCAATTTAAAGTATTCTGAGAAGAGAAAAAAAACTTTATCAGTGAAATTTTCTTTTTTTAATTAAATGATCAATTCTGAAATTATTATTAAAAGTCATCTTCAGAATATTTATTTTCAAAGAAATAGTTAATTATGCATAGTTAATTCTTACACTTAATTAGAAACGATGTTATTTTTTTCAAGAGTTTCACTTTTATGTTAAAATATTTGCTCATAAAAATCATGCAAGCGGAGAACTAAATTTCTTTTACATCAGTTTATTGTTAATTTGATTCACTGAGTAATATATATCATTAAATTATTTTTCACAAACTTTATAAATGAACATGTATTTGTTGCATGAATTTATAAAAGGAAGATTTGCTTTTCATTGTCTTTTTTTATTCAATGTCTGGAACATTTGGCATTTGCAAAGTGCGTGGAAATTGACTTAATAATTGTCGTTCATGTCAGGAGTAGTTAATATTTGTCATGCACGCCAGAAATAATCTGGAATAGTTAATAATTATCATGTATGTTAGGGTAGTATGGAGTTGTTAATAATTGTCATGCTTTTCAGGATTAGTTAATAATTGTCATACATGTCAGGAGTAGTTTGGAGAATTTAGTATTCGTCCTGTATGTTAGGATTAGTTAATAATTGTCATGAATGTCAGGAGTAGTTAATAATTGTCATGTATCTCAGAAATAGTCTGGAGTAGATAATAATTGTCATGCAAGTCAGGAGTAGTCTAGAGTAATTAATAATTGTCATGTATGTTAGGAGTAATGTGTTGTTAATAATTGCCAGGAGTATGACGAGTAGTTTCTAGTTAATAATTGTCATGTATGTCAGAAGTAGTTAATATTTGTCATACACGTCAGGACTAAGCTGGAATAGTTAATAATTGTCATGGTCAGTAATTTGGAGTAGTTAATAATTGTCATGTGTCAGAAGTAGTTTGGAGTAGTTAATATTAGTCATACATATGAGTAGTTAATAATTATCATATATGTCAGGAGCAGTTTGGAGTAGTTAATAATTTTCATGCATGTCAGGAGTAGTCTGGAGCAGTTGATAATTCTCATGCATGCCAGTAGTCTAGAGTAATTAATATTTGTCATGCATGCCAGGAGTAGCCTCCAGTAGTTAATAATTGTCATGTTTGTCAGTAGTCTGGAATAGTTAATAATCATATATGTCAGGAGTAGCCTGGAGTTGTTAATAATTCTCCTGCATGTCAGGAGTAATCCGGAATAGTTAATAATTGTCAAGTCATGTATGACAGGAGTAGTTACTGTCATGTATTCCAGGAGTAGTTAATAATTATCATGCATGTTCAGGAGTAACATGGATTAATTAATAATTGTCCATACAAGTAGTCTGCAGTTGTTAATAATTGTCATGCATGTTCAGGAGTAACTTGGATTAATTAATAATTGTCCATACAAGTAGTCTGCAGTTGTTAATAATTGTCATGCATACTAGTAGTCTGGAGTAGTTAATAACTGGCATGTATGTCAGTAGTAATCTGGAGTAGTTAATAATTGTCATATATGTCAGGAATAGTCTGGAGTTGTTACTATTTGCCATGCATGTTAGAAATAGTCAGCAGGAGTAGTTAGTAATTGTCATGCATGTCAGAAGTAGTCTGGCGGATATCACAAACTAAATTTGAGTAGGTAGGTAAAATTTCAGGTAGTTCTTTGATAAAAAAATCAGGATTGAAAATTCCCTTGTCACCACTAGGAAAGGGAAGATAAATCAGTAGGCCATTTTAAATTCGGTTTGGGAAGGTGGAAGGACTATGCAAATATGCAGACAATATCCTGAGGATGTGGGTTTAATGTGATGCAATATAAGTGCAGTGTAGAAAGTGGCTCGCATTACATCCTGAATAACGCTGAATAGGCTACATATTTGCTCACGTAACCATTTTACGTCGTGTTCTAGATGGTGGAAGGACAGTACAAATGCCCATATGATATTCTGAGGATGGAGCACCCAGGATGCGAGTTTAATCTGATACACGGTAAGTGCAGTGTAGCAGGTACCTCACGTCACATCCTACGTAACTTTGAATATGCTACATATTTGATGTATAGGAAATTTTCCGTCGGGCTCGAGAAGGTGGAATAATAATGCAAAACATCAGACGACGACTTGATAATGTGTGCTTTATTGTGTGTCACATTATGAGTGCAGTGTAGCAGGTAACACCATGGGTAACGCTGAATATGCTACATATCATCATCTTTTAAAAGTATTACATCAAGTTTTTTCAAGTATCTACATGCAATCCTTTTATGAAGGAAAATGATGAGCTTGGTACTGTGTTTAAACTATTGATTAGCCCTATTTATAAAGGTTGGGTGGACACTTTCTCAAAGAAGACCAAAATGAGATTAGTTTCAGTAAAAGAGTTCAGAAGGCTTTTATTTAAGTCTACTTGCTTTAGAATAAGGGACACTTTAATAAGTCTTTCACAGTCTGATCACGTTCAGAAGGTGTTTTTTTATTTTCTTCAAATCCAGACCGGTTCTATTTAAACAATCTTGAAGAATGGAAAGTTTTTGTTTCAGCCATCACCTATAAAAATGGCTGAAAGTTGTGAGGTGCAGGAATGAGGCAAACCATTTCATAGAATATAATACAATATTTAATACCATACCTTATATTCTTCTTCATAAAAGTATTTTCCCATTCGAAATTTCAACAAAATATAATTCAGTTAAGAAACAGTACATATCTATACTTATTGAATGTAATAGGGAATATCTCAGATTAATATATCACAATGCTCTCATATCTAAGCTATCATTATATATTTAGTTTAAACTACATGTGTTCAGTTTAGAATTTGGCTATTTAAACATACATCTGTTAAACATTCCTCAGGCGATGCTTCTGTAACATCGTTCCATTCCCTCAAAGATTCACATTACTCTACTCATCCATACATATTGTATCTATGCTTGTGATCGCATGCAAATTCATTTAATCAAAATGCTCAAATTTAAGTAAATGACTGTTTTCTTATTTAAGTTATTTATAAGGGAGGATAACACAAATATGGGTAATATAAAAGGAGTCAACAAATCAATCATAATATGATTTTCGCTAGATGTCAGTAGCTTATTTACATAACATTAGTAGATATAATTCATAGTTATCAAGTTTCTTAAAATAAAACATTTTTAGCTTTGATAAATTTCATTATGAAAGAATATCGATGAATTATTTTTTGACAAACAGCAAAGGAAAAAATTATGCTTATATACACTGAAGTGACAAAAGTCATAGGATACCTCTTAATATCGTGTCGGCCCTCCTTTCGCCCGGCGAAGTGCAGCAGCTCGACGTGGCATGGACTCAACAAGTCGTTGGAAGTCTTCTGCAGGAATATTGAGCCATGCTGTGTCGATAGACGTCCATAATTGTGAAAGCGTTGATGGTGCAGGATTTTGGGCACGAACAGACATCTCGATGATGTTCCATAAATGCTCGACGGGATTCATGTCGGGCGATCTAGGTGGCCAGATCATTCGTTGGAATTGTCCAGAATGTTCTTCAAACCAATCGCGAACAGTTGTGGCCCGGTGACATGGCGCTTTGTCATCCATAAAAATCCCATCGTTGTTTGGGTACATGAAGTCCAGGAATGGCTGCAAGTGATCTCCAAGTAGCTGAAAATAAGCATTTCCAGTCAATGTTTGTTACAGTCGCACCAGAGGACCAAGTCCATGCCATGAAAAAACAGCCCACACCATTACGGAGCCACCACCAGCTTGAACAGTGCCTTGTTGATAGTTTGGGTCCATGGCTTCGTGGGGTCTGCGCCACACTGGAACCCTACCATCAGCTCTTACCAACTGAAATCGTGACTCATTGGACCAGGCCACGGTTTTCCATTCATCTAGGGACCAACCGATATGCTCACGTGCCCACGAGAGTCACTGCAAGCGATGTCGTTCTGTCAGTAAAGGCACTCGAGTCGGTCTTCTGCTGGAATAGCCCAAGAAAGCCAAATTTCTCCTCACAGTTCTAACAGACAAGTCCCTTGTACGTCCCACATTGATTTCTGCGGTTATTTGCCGCAGTGTTGCTTGTCTGTTAGAATTTACGAGTCTTTGCAGACGTCGTCGTTCTCGGTCGTTAAGGGCAGGCGGTCGACCACTGCGCTGTCCATGGTGGGATGTTATGCCTCAAATTTCATACTCTCGGCACACTCTTGACACAGTGGATCTGGGAATGTTGAATTCCCTAACGATTTCCGAAATGGCATGACCCATGCGTCTAGCTCCAACTAACATTCCGCGTTCAAAGTCTGTTAATTCCCGTCGTGCGGTCATCATCGTCTTCACATGAATAACTTGAACAGAAATGAAAGCTCTGCAAAAGCACTGCGCATTTATACCTGTTCTTCGCGATGCTACTGCCATCTGAAAATTTGCATATTGCTATCCCATGACTTTTGTCACTTCAGTGTATAAAGATAATAAATAAAGGAATTAAAAAAGAAAATATAAATCTGTAATGGAATATTTTAAACAAACAAAAAGTAATATATTGAAAGTACATTAACTTCAAAAATTAAAAATTTAAATTGGAAGTTATGCGACAAAAAATTTGCTGGATTCTTCTAAAAACTAGAAAACTTCTAAAGAGAAATAAAGAAACAACAACAGACGGGGAAGATAAGCCACCATATGGCGTCAGACACAAAATAAGACTTTTTAAAATTATAAATTAAATAGTAATAATTTAATAATAAATAAATTATTGCAATAAATTAACTACATATTAATAATACAATTTCCTCTCTGCTAAAATACTCTGCTTTTTAATTATATATTAATTATTATTTAATATATTAATAAATTATTATAAATTGAAACAATACCATAATAAATGATGGCATTGAGTCATTTTTCTTATGCCAAGGCCAACAAAGACTTCTTCTTTCATGTTCGTTTCTGACAAAGGACAAAAAGGAAATTTTTATGAAGGTACAGTTTTGAAGATTGCTTCTAAAGATTGTTCTTGCATAATTTCCTGCATAAATTTAATTGATTCATATATGCATTGTATTATAAATTCTCCTCAAGCATGAAATATTTTTTTTCCATTCTGCGTACCTCCTCCTAAAGCCACAATGGAAAGGCTTTCTGGTTTGATATATAGTGTCCATCCTCATCTTAGACACAGAAGCTTTCGATTGGGGGCCATCTGCCGTGTTTCGAACCAAGCACCATAATTTAAAAAGCAAATAAGCTATATATTACAATACTAATTCCCTTCAAAATATGGAAAAGAAATCTCTGATAGCTTTTAACATAGAATAAATAGTTATACTGTCCATCAGGGTCATCACTGAAGAATACTCATACTGTTATTATGGTGTTTGGCTACAATTTCTTGATTTGTAATTATATCTCAATATCTACGCATAACTAAATCTATGTTAACTTTTAGCATAGAATAAATAGTGAAAATTGGCCATATTTGATGGTAAGTAAAGAATATTCTTCAAAGCCATCATCAGTTAGTCAGTACTGTTATTATGGCCTTTGACTACAATTTCTTGATTCGTAACAACAAATAATATTTGATAAAAAAAAGACTCAGCATCCAAGATGGGATTAGCTTGAAATATTCGGTTGTGTTCAAAAGAAAATACACTCGCCATGCATGGTAGATTGAAAAGATAGCAGTGGAACAACAACAAAAAGAAAACTACAATTGGAAACTATTGAAGTAATTGGGTTTCCTAAAAACTTCAAAACAATTTCTTTAAATGATGTCCAAGCATTCTTTTTAAAAAGAAATTGCGCCAATTTTCTTATATTAGGGACAACAAAGACGGCTTATTTCAACTTCGAAACTTTTGTAAAGGTACAGTTTTGGAGATCGCTACTACAGATTATTTACTGCATAGTTTCATTTACAAATTGAATTGCTTCATATATTCATTATATTAAAAATTCCCCTTAAACATGGAATATTTGTTGCCATTCTCTTTCTCACCTCCAACAGTCAACGGAAAGACATTCTTATTACCAGATATGTAGAGCCCATCCTCATCTTGGACAGAGAGGCAGCATTTTTCAAAAAGCGAATGAGTTATCTACATATTCCCTTCACATATGGAAAACAAACCTCTGATAACTTTTAACACAGAATAAATAGCGAAAATTAGCCATCATTGATGTTAAGTAAAGAGTATTCTTCGAAGACAGCACCAGTTATTCAGTACTGTTATTATTGTCTTTGGATACAATTTCTGCATTTGTAATAACAAATAATAATTGATAAAAAAAAAACAACTCGAAGATGGGGCTGGCTTAAAACATTTGGGTTCTGTTCAAAAGAAAATACACCCGCCATACATGGCCTTGGATTGAAAAGATAGTCGCTGAACGAATAAAAAATAAAACTACATTAGGGAACTATTGAAGTAATTGAATTTTGCCTCAAACGACCGCGTTTTAATCTATTAGGACCTGTCGGAGAGTGGCTGAGGCAAAACAGGAACAGGATCTAACAAAGGAAGTCCCGAATGGTTCTTCCTTTTTTTTACTTCCTTCGTTACGTAATCCACTTTCCTCCTCCTTCGTCCGCAGTTGTTCCTAATTGGAATATGCAAAAGAGGAAAGTTTCGGGAATTTCTGGAGAAGAAGTCTTCCTCATTGTCTGCCAATTTGTCACGCCGCCGCAAAGAAACGATAATATAGGTTTTTCTTTATTCGTCCACGTGCAGTAAGTAATAAAACTTTACGCGAAGAATTTGTAGCATCAGATTAGTTAAAAATTCGTCGACTTGGTTCCATAGAATTTTGGAGCACAATGCGAAATTGTTATTGAATTAGTATTATTGGGACAAAGAACAATGGTGCTTATGATACATATATTGTTAATGGTTAAGTCCAAAAAGTAGAGAGGGAGACATAGTATTACAGATAAAAGAATTGTATGGAACTTTTTTTTATGCAGAATATTTCCTTATTTGGTTACTCACATATTTTTTGCTATGCATCAAAATTGTATTAATTTCATTCATTAAGTACACAATTTCCTATAACTATAATGTCTTAAAGATTTTTGTTTTGACTATTGAGTAAGTATTTATGCAAATTCTAACAGATATATTTGAAGCTTGAATTTAGAAAATGTTTAGTTTTTAAAAATGATACATTTGTACATCGGTATAGATCAGATTTGGAATAAGTCCAGCCTTTTATACGTCCTGTTTGGATGAAATGTTTTTCTTACTATATGGAATTTATTTGGAATACGACTCACGTATATCAAAACTTTTGGCAAATGGATGGATATCTAAAATCTTGTAGAGGAATACCATCCCAACAAAATACAAACAAACCATACCAGCATTGTCTAAAATGAGCAGGGATGGCACTTTCCAAAACAACACGAGAAAAAGGCAGAAGCAGAGTTCTTTACAGTACTGTAAAGCCCAGTATTACAGAGCACTTACAGTACTGTAGGGTTCAGTATTTATGCAATTCTAATAGTTATGTTAGGATCTTGAATTTAAAAAATGTTTAGTGGATGTTTACATTTTTGAAATGGTACAGTGCTGCATCAGTATAAGCCAGCTTTTAAATAAATCCATCGTGTTATATGCTCTATTTTGATGAGAAAATTATTTCTTGGTACATGGAATTTGTTTGGATTACTACTCGCTACATGAAAACCTTTCCCAAACGGATGCCAAACACTATGTAGAGAAGTACTACCTCCAACAAAGTTAAAAAAAGCCATAATATCATTGTTTGGAATGACCAGACAATGTTGATTTTCAAAATATCATGAGCAAAGGCAGAAATATAGTTTTATTGGACACAGTTTTATTTAACGTTATATCTGGTAATTTTCGACCAGATTCAAATATGAGAAAGAGAAAATTAAATTTGGTAAATTTTCAGTTATGTGTGCTAATCTAATAGCTTTTCTATTGACAAAAGCTCAAATGACAAGTACAATGACAAGCACTTTATGCTAAGTTTATTTGTAGCTAATGCCTACTATGTACTGCAGATTTTGCTTTATTTTGAATAATAATAAATATATATAATAATATATAAGGTTGTAATTACAATTTGGTATAAGCACATCAAGAAATGGCATTAAAGTTATTCACACTCTTCTCACCTCTTCTCGGACTCAACAGAAAGACTTGGTGCCCATTCAATTCTTAAACATAGGAAATTTTTATTATGGAATCATTTGTCAGGTTTTAAAAGGAATTATCCCAATTTGGAATTCAACAAGGTATCAATCTCAACACGCTAGATTTTATTTCTTGATGTTAAGTATTTATTGATACCATAGAAAATATTAGCGCAATTTCTAATCTTTGCCCACTTGAAAAGAAAGTTTTAGATATACAATGCCAAATCGGTACATTATTAATCCATTCAAGGCATTTGGAATTATATCAAATCGAATATGTACTAAACGAATTTTTCTCATAAGAAATAAATTATCAATACATATCCATAAAATTTTTTTTATTCTTACAGACATATTTTACATCGATGGGTTTGTATATATCAATTTAAACATTATTTATTATTAAAATACATGAATACAAAAGCTGTTAGATTAGCACACATAACTGAAAATTTAATTTTCTCTTTCTTATATTTGAATTTGGTTGAAAATTACCAGATATAACGGTAAATAAAACTATGTCCAAAGAACTATTTTTCTGCCTTTTGCTGATGATATTTTGAATAGCTCACTATATGAATATCTATTTATTATTCTTATTTAGAATAATAATAAATATATATAATAATATATTTATAATAAATATATCTGATAATAATAATAATAATAATAATCTGAATAATCTTATTTAGATACTCAATTATGATTTAACAATCTTTCATATTGCATTTAACTGATTTTGTTTTTTTTCCTTTTCATTGTAGGAGAAAAAAATAATAAAAAATTCAGTAAAATACAAAAATTTGCAAAAAGAATTCAATCCTTTGTTATATCTACTGTTTTATTCATAAATTACAATTAATTTATTCCTTATTTATCAAAAATCTAATGGAAAAATCATGCAAACATTTTCCACCTTATATCTGCTGAACATGGTGTCAATGGCAAAACTTACAATGGCAAATAAACTTATCATAATGTCATTTGCGAGTAACAGCAAACTATATGAATATCTGTTTAATAATCTTAGAAATTAATCTTTTTGAATAATAATAAATATATATAATACTATATACATACAATAAATATATATAATAATATATAGATACAATAAATATATATAAATAATAATAATAATCTGACTAATCTTATTTAGATACTCAATTATGATTTAATATTTCCTATTGTATTTAATTGATTTTATTTATTTCCTTTTCATTGGAGGGGAAAAATAATAGAAAGCTCAGTAAAATACGCAAATATGCAAAAAAATTCATAAAATGACCCCTTTGTTATATTTTCTGCTTTCTTCATAGATTATAATGAATTTATTCCTTATTTGTCTAATGACAGTCTAATGGAAAAAATCATAGAAACATTTTAGACCTTATATCATTATGGTTAAGGATACCGGGTTAAAGATAATTAGATCATAGAAGGAACTCTCTAATCCACTGGAGATGATGATTCGAGAAGTACAGAGAATGAGAGAAAAATCGTTATCGTTATCGACATAACTGTCTGCCCATAACCAAAGGATTACTCGTTCGATGAGAAATCGTTATAGAAAGTGTTGTTTCCATGATATATCGGTTTTATGGAAGCATAACGGATTATTACTTTCATCGATGTTTAAAAATTCATATTAATACGCCCTTACATTTAGAATAGAAGGTTCTAAAAGCGAGGAGATTGTATTGATAAATATGAGAGAGAGAATGATTTAATGCAGATAATAGGAAAAAAATGATGTATGGCGCCTTATTCTTGTCATTGTCTTCTGGATATTGAATGGTGCAGGAAAAAAACATCTGCTTGTTTTGATGTAAGATGTCTAAGCAACAGCTGCAGTGAATTATATGGAGTGAATAAGCTTGGCCAGCTGAAAGAACCTCCTATTTGTATTGCATGCGAAGCAAAAACGGTGAGATGTTGTGATAATGAAATTCGATATATAAAGGAAAAAAAACAATTAAATGAAATAAAAGAGAGCTGCAGTTTATCTGAAAGTTCTCACACCCTGAAATAATTACAGCATGAAGTGTATGGAATTGAAAAAGGAGCATCTTTTCAAATAGTGGAGAGCTGAAAATGTTGTCAAGAACAATTTCTTACAGAATATTTTCAGGTAATAGTTTATATGTAAATAAAACTTGAGAATAGATTTTAGATAAAATTATTATAAATAAATATAGCAATTTCTGTAATTTCAATATTTCATTTTTCTACACATCTCACTATCTTCCAAGCTAGGAGGCTATTGACCATTTTAAAAAGATGAAGGTGATACATATGGGCCAATACACCCTGACATTTAGAATAGAATGTGCTGAAAGGGAGGAGGCTGTGTTTATAAATATGATGAGAGAGAGAATGATTTAATGGAGAGAGTAGGAAAAAAATGATGTATGGCATTCTCGCCTTATTCTTGTCATTGTCTTCTGGATAGTGAATGGTACAAGAAAAAAAACAACTACTTGTTTTGATGTAAGCTGTCTAAGCAACAGCTGCAGTGAATTGTAGGGTGTGAATAAGTTTGACCAGCTGAAAGAACCTCCTATTTGTTATTTCATGACAAACAAAAAGGATGAGACGTTCGATGCGTGTCGGAATATTGTGATAATGAAATTCAATACATAAAGAAACAAAAGCAATTAAATAAAATGAAGGAGAAAGAGCAAGAATATATCTGAAAGTTCTCATGCCCTGAAATAATTACAGCATGAAGAGTATGAAATTGAAAAAGGAGTATCTTTTCAGCGAAATGAGAGATAGTGGAGAATAGGAAATTATTATAAATTTATCTAAGTTCTATCTTAATATTAATGCTGCACATAAACTATTTCCTGAATATATTCTATTAAAAATTGTTCATGACAACTATTCATCATGTTTTATGGATGAAAATTGTTATGAATCGTTTAATAACTGTTCATCATGCTTTATTATTTTTTATTGCACCAATTGCATAACTTAAAGTGTCCGTCATTTGAGAGTAACAGCATATTATATGAATATTTATTTACATCTATTTAGAAACTCAATTACGATTTAACAATCTTTTGTATTTAATTTATTTTATTTGTTTCCTTTTCATTAGAGGGAAAAAATAAAAAAAGTTCAGTAAAATATAGAAATCTGCAAAAAAATTCACAGATTCAGTCCTTTGTTATATTTTCTGCTTTCTTCATAGATTATAATGAATTTATTCCTTATTTGTCTAATGACAGTCTAATGGAAAAAATCATAGAAACATTTTACACCTTATATCATTATGGTTAAGGATACCGGGTTAAAGATAATTAGATCATAGAAGGAACTCTCTAATCCCCTGGAGATGATGATTCGAGAAGTACAGAGAATGAGAGAAAAATCGTTATCGTTATCGACATAACTGTCTGCCCATAACCAAAGGATTACTCGTTCAATGAGAAATAGTAATAGAAAGTGTTTTTTCCATGATATATCGGTTTTATGAAAGCACAACGGATTATTACTCTTATCGATGGTTAAAAATTCATATTAACACACTCTCACATTTAGAATAGAATGTCCTAAAAGGGAGGAGGTTGTATTGATAAATATGATGAGAAACAGAATGATTTAATGGAGAGAATAGGAAAAAAAATGATGTATGGCATTCTCGCCTTATTCTTGTCATTATCTTCTGGATATTGAATGGTGCAAGGGAAAAAACATCTGCTTGTTTTGATGTAAGATGTCTAAGCAACAGCTGCAATGGATTGTATGGTGTGAATAAGTTTGGTCAGCTGAAAGAACCTCCTATTTATTATTGCATGAAAAAAAATGACATGGCATTCAATATTGTGATAATGAAATTCAATATATAAATGAACAAAAATAATTAAATAAACTGAAAGAGAAAGAGCAAGAATTTATCTGAAAGTTCTTACGCACTGAAATAAGTCCAGCATGAAGAGTATGGAATTGAAAAATGAGTGTCTTTTCAGCAAAATGAGAGATAGTGGAGAATAGAAAATATTGTCCTAATTTTTTTCAGAATGTTTTCTGGAAATTAGTTTTTTTGTAGTGTTAAGATTAAGATAGCATTTAGATAAAATTATTATAAACATTTGTAGTAATTTCGGTAATTTTAATATTTCCTTTTTTACACATCTCTTAGTTTTCAAAGATATGAGGCTATTGACTATTTTAAAAAAGACGAAGGTGATACATATGTTCCAATACACCATTACATTTAGAATAGAATGTGCTATGGGGGAAGGGGAAAAAAGCGAAGAGGTTGTATTGATAAATGTGATGAGAAAGAGAATGATTTAATGGAGAGAATAGGAAAAAAAAAAAATGATGTATGGCGCCTTATTCTTGTCATTGTTTTCAGGATATTGAATGGCGCAGGGAAAAAAACATCTGCTTGTTTTGATGTAAGATGTCTAAGCAACAGCTGCAGTGAATTGTATGGAGTGAATAAGTTTGGTCAACTGAAAGAACCTCCTATTTGTTATTGCATGCAAAACAAAAAAGATGAGATGTTCTATACTTGTTGGAATAGTGTGATAATGAAATTCAATATATAAAGGAACAAAACAACTAAATAAAAGGGAGAAAAAGAACTATAATTTATCTGAAAGTTCTCACGCCCTAAAATAATTACAGCAGGAAGAATATGGAATTGTCGCTCAGCGAAACGAGAGATAGTGGAGAGCCTTAATCTCAATACTATAAATAAACTATTTAATGAATATATTCTGTAAAAATTGTTCATGACAATTGCTCATCATGTTTTGTTGATGACAATTGTTTTGAATTTTTTTGACTCCCTAATTGCATAACTTCAAGTGTCCGTAATTTGAGAGTAACAGCATATTATAAGAATATTTATTTACAGCTATTTAGATACTCAATTATGATTTAACAATTTTTCATATTATATTTAATTGATTTTATTTGTTTCCTCTTCATTGGAGGGAAAAAATAATAAAAAATTCACTAAAATACAGAAATCTAAAACAAAATTCACAATTTAACTCATTTGATATATTTACTGTATATAGATTATAATTAATTATTCCTTATTTGTCTAATGACAATCTAATGGCACGATCATAGAAACATTTTCCATCTTATAACATTATGGTTAAGGATACTTGGTTACAGATAATTAGATAATAGAATGAACTCTCTAATCCCCTGGAGACGATGATTTGAAAACTACAGAAGAGAGTGAGAGAAAAATCGTTCTCGTTATCGACATAACTGTCTGCCCATAACCAAAGGATTACTCGTTCAATGAGAAATCGTTATAGAAAGTGTTGTTTCCATGATATATCGGTTTTATGCAAGCATAACGGATTATTACTTTCATCAATGGTTAAAAATTCATATTAATTCACACTTACATCTAGAATAGAATGTCCTAATAGGGAGGAGGTTGTATTGATGAATATGATGAGAAAGAGAAGGATTTAATGGAGAGAATAGGAAAAAAATGATGTATGGCATTCTCGCCTTATTCTTGTCATTGTATTCTGGATATTGAATAGCACAAGAAAAAACAACTGCTTGTTTTGATGTAAGATGTCTAAGCAACAGCTGCAGTGAATTGTATGGAGTGAATAAGTTTGGCCAGCTGAAAGAACCTCCTATTTGTATTGCATGCGAAACAAAAACGGTGAGATGTTGTGATAATGAAATTCGATATATAAAGGAACAAAAAACAATTAAATGAAATAAAAAAGAGCAAGAATTTATCTGAAAGTTCTCACACCCTGAAATAATTACAGCATGAAGTGTATGGAATTGAAAAAGGAGCATCTTTTCAAATAGTGGAGAGCTGAAAATGTTGTCAAGAACAATTTTTTACAGAATATTTTCAGGTAATAGTTTATTTGTAAATAAAACTTGAGAATAGATTTTAGATAAAATTATTATAAGTAAATGTAGCAATTTCTGTAATTTCAATATTTCATTTTTCTACACATCTCACTATCTTCCAAGCTAGGAGGCTATTGACCATTTTAAAAAGATGAAGGTGATACATATGGGCCAATACACCCTGACATTTAGAATAGAATGTGCTGAAAGGGAGGAGGCTGTGTTTATAAATATGATGAGAGAGAGAATGATTTAATGGAGAGAGTAGGAAAAAAATGATGTATGGCATTCTCGCCTTATTCTTGTCATTGTCTTCTGGATATTGAATGGTACAAGGAAAAAAACAACTACTTGTTTTGATGTAAGCTGTCTAAGCAACAGCTGCAGTGAATTGTGTGGTGTGAATAAGTTTGGCCAGCTGAAAGAATCTCTTATTTTCTATTGCATGCAAAACAAAAAGGATGAGATCTTCGATACGTGTTGGAATAGTGTGATAATGAAATTCAATACATAAAGGAACAAAAACAATTAAATAAAATGAAAAAAATCATCTAAAAGTTCGCACGCATTGAATTAATTACAGTATGAAGAATATAGGATTGAAAAATGAGTATCTGAAATGGGACATAATGGCGAGTCGAAAATAATGTCATGAACTGTTTTTTACAGAATATTTTCAGGTATTAGTTTATTTGTGAATAAAACCTGAGAATATTATAGATTAAATTATTATAAACAGTCGAAGTAATTTCGGTAATTCTAATATTTCCTTTTTCTTCACATCAAAGCTATAATGTTGTTGACCATTTTAAAAAGATGAATGCGATACATTATATGCCAATAAAGACACTTCACAATTTAAAAAATTATTACAAATTCAAATGAAAAGATATTTAAATGCAAATTATGTTTAAATGAGAAGTATATATACATGTTTTTTGGCTCATTTAAATTTAATTTAATGTATTTCTATAGGGGTACCATTAGTTGCCCGAAGGACATCAAGGTAGTACTCTATTTATTTGCCATGGTTGATGTAGTATACACTCTTCAGTGGCACCATCATTCTTGAAGAAATACTACAATGAAGAATGGTGAATTGTATGGTGGGAATAAATTTGGTCAGATGCAAGAACCTCCTATTTGTTATTGTATGATAAACAAAATTAATGAGATGTTTGATGCGTGTTGGAATATTGTGATAATAAAATTCTATGCATAAAGGAACAAAAGCAATTAAATAAAATGGAGAAAAGGTGATAGAGTTCTTCTGAAAGTTCTCACGCCCTGAAATAATTACAGCATGAAGAGTATGGAATTGAAAAAGGAGTATCCTTTTAGTGAAATGAGAGAAAATGGAGAGCAGAAAATACTGTCATGAATAATTCTTTACAGAATAGTTTCAGGTAATAATTTATCTATAAATCAAACATGAGAATAGATATTATTATAAAAATTGCAGTTATTTCTCTAATTGTAATATTTCCTTTTTTCACATTTAATCGTCTCCAAAGATTTAAAGCTATTGATCGTTTTAAAAAGATGAATTTGATACATATAAAGTTTCTTTACAATTTCAAACATTTATTACAGAGGCAAATGAAAAAACAGATAAATGTATGTTATTATAAAATGAGATGTAAATAAATTTTTTTGGCTCAATTAACTTCAATTGAATCGAATTTAATACATCTCCATATGGGTACCATTAGTAGCTCAAAGAATACCAAGATAGTACTCTTTTTTTTGCCATGTTTGTTGTAGCATAATCTCGTCAGTGATGCTACCATATTTGAAGGAATGCTACAGTGAACAATTTTCCTTCATACGTCTTTCTTTACTTTTTTCCGTCATTTAACTTTGATTTAATTTAATTTCATATATTTCCATATGGGAATCATTAGTTGCACGAAGCACATCAGATACACACATAAGATATATTTAACATAATCTCGTACTCCAAGTATCATTCCGTTCGACTTCTTTCTACAGGGTTATGATTAGCCTGAAGCATGACTAGTCTAAAGCAGAGGTTCTCTTATTACACTGCCACCATTGATGAAAGAATGCTACAGTGAACATGTAACAGTTGGGTTGACATATTCGTAGGCTGACACATAGATGGCGTTACTAGTATTAAATCCATATGATTGTTAGTTAGCCTTAACCTTAAAAGACACGTGTATAAATTTGACAGCTGTTACACTGTTAGTATGTGAGTTATAGAATTTTTAGTGAAGCAACTTTTGTTAGTTTGAAAAAATGGATAAAAAGGAATTTCGTGTGTTAATTAAAGCATTGCTTTTTGGAGAAAAAAAATATTATTGAAGCCAAGGCTTGGCTTGATAAACATTATTCGGACTTTGCACCTGGAAAATCAACCGTAGAGAAGTGGTTTGCTAAATTTAAACGAGGCGAAATGACGCCGAGGACGATGCACACAGTGGACGCCCCAAAGAGGCTGTTACCGACGAAAACATCAAAGAAGTCCACAAAATAATTTCTGATAACCGTAAAGTGAAGTTGATTGTGATAGCTGAGACCCTAAAGATATCAAAGGAACGTGTTGGACACATCGTGAATGAATATTTGGATATGCGAAAGCTCTGTTCAAAGTGAGTGCCGCGCAGAGCTCACAATCGACCCAAAACAACAACGAATAAGCAGTGTTTGGAGCTGTTCAATCGTAATAAACCCGAATTTTTGCGTCGATATGTGACAATGGATGAAACATGGCTCCATCATTTCACCCCGGAGTGCAATCGACAGTCAGCCGAGTGGACTGCAAGTGATGAACACTAAAAATGCTCTAACTTCCCTAAAAATGCTATAACTCACATACTAACAGTGCAACAGCTGTCAAATTTATACACGTGTCTTTTGAAAGTTAGGGCTAACTAAAAATCATATGGAGTTAATACGAGTAGCGCCATCTATGTGTTAGCCTATGAAATTTTCAGTCCACCTGTTAAAGAAATTGAATTCTATATTGATAAGCTTTGTGCAACTAATGGCGTTCATATAAATATGAATTACATTTAATCAAAATTAATGAGACGAAAACATATATACGCCACATTTTGCAATAATTTTTCTTCATATGACTTTTATTAATTTTTTGCAGTTATTTTATTTTATTTTAATTTAATTTATTACACTTTTACATGGGCATCATTAATTGCACAAATCATATCAAGATAGTACTCTTTTTTTGCCATATTTGTTGCAGCATACCCTCTTCAGTTATGGGAGTGCCATCAGTGATGATTCTCTTCCGATTAGTGAGACAAAAAAAAAAAAAAAAAAAAAGGATATATATATGCATAATTTTGTAATATTTTCCCCTCGTATGTCTTATTAGATTTTTTTTCATCATTTAACTTTAATTGAATTGAATTGAATTTAATACATGAGTACTAAAGGACCAATTGCACTGAATGTAAAGGTCACAGTAGCATGTTTACAAATATCTAGGAGGGATAGCTTAGACCTAGATGACTCAGAATTACACAGCAATACAGGGTCGGAAATATTTTCATGATAGGGTAATAAACACACAGAACATATCAGGAAACAACGAACACCACGTAATTAAATAGGTAACAGGTGGGCGGAAAAGTTCATAGGCTAACACATAGATGGCGCTACAAGTATTAAATCCATATGATTTTTAGTTAGCCCTAACCTTCAAAAGACATGTGTATCACGTGTCTTTTTAGTGAAGCCACATTTGCTAGTTTGAAAAAATTGAATAAAAAGGAATTTCGTGTGTTAATAAAGCATTGCTTTTTGGCGAAAAAAATACTATTGAAGCTAAGGATTGGCTTGATAAACATTATTCGGACTTTGCACCAGGAAAATCAACCGTATAGAAGTGCTTTGCTAAATTTAAACGAGGCGAAATGAGCACCGAGGACGATGCACGCAGTGGACGCCCCAAAGAGGCTGTTACCGACGAGAACATCAAAAAAGTCCACAAAATAATTTCTGATAACCGTAAAGTGAAGTTTATTGAGATAGCTGAGACCCTAAAGATATCAAAGGAACGTTTGGACATGTCGTGAATGAATATTTGGATATACGAAAGCTCTGTTCAAAGTGGGTGCCGCGCGAGCTCAGAATCGACCCAAAACAACAACCAATTGATGATTCTAAGCAGTGTTTGGAGCTTTTCAATCGTAATAAACTCGAATTTTTGCTTCGATATGTGACAATGGATGAAACATGACTCCATCATTTCATACCGGAGTCCAATCGACAGTCAGCCGAGTGGACTGCACGTGATGAACACTAAAAATGCTATAACTCACATTCTAATAGGGCAACAGCTGTCAAATTTATACACGTGTCTTTTGAAGGTTAGGGCTAACTAAAGTTCATATAGATTTAATACCAGTAGCGCCATCTATGTGTCAGCCTATGAACGTTTCAGCCCACCTGTTAGTTTATTAATCAATGTAAATAAATAAAAGAAACATGGTTAAAAGTAACAATAGGGATCTACGGATACATGTCTTTCAGACGCAGCAGGGAAACATGGTGCGCTGTTACTCCAGTACTTGAATTTATATTGTCCGATGTTTTGATCTAAGTTTCCAGGTTCAGAAAGTGTGCTGTTCTCGTACAACCCATAATTGCTCTCTGGAGACCAGCTCATTCAGAAAATATAAGACTAGAGCATATAATTCTCTCAGAAAAAAATGAATATATGATTATATTGATAGAATATATGATTCTCAGAAAATATATGCTCTTTCGAAAAATATATGACTAGAAGTAAACCTCATCGGATATCGTTACACGACCAATTTCTGCATGACTCGTTCCTCGCACTTCTGCGTCCCGTAAACCAAATGCATATCCACTA
Organism: Caerostris darwini; assembly: GCA_021605075.1. Classification (NCBI taxonomy): domain Eukaryota; kingdom Metazoa; phylum Arthropoda; class Arachnida; order Araneae; family Araneidae; genus Caerostris; species Caerostris darwini. The sequence goes on along the minus strand of BPLQ01012188.1, from coordinate 114,912 downwards.
CTCCGCATTCGGATCAGCCATGCTTCTACCGTTCCATTAGTGCAGGGGATCTCCAAACTTTCCAGCCTTAGGGCCCTTCTGTTTACTCCATTAAGTACCAAGGGCCAAAACAGTTTTAATTTTTCTGCCATTCTCTATAATTTCTAGACCAGTCGCCGAGTACGCACTCTGAGCAAGCATATACTTGCAATCTACAAACTATTGTCAGTGAAAAATCACAATTACACAAATCTCATTAGTATTTTTTTACAAGTGGATACCCCGCGGTTTCATTAGCGTTAATTTAGCTTTTCCGTTCCTGAGGGATTTTCAGGAAAAATATATGACGATGATATGTTCGATGATCATATGTTCAGTATGTATACATTCCAAACATCGATATACGTTCATATGTTCGTTACATACACGGGATGTTCCCTAGTGTATAATGTTAGTGGGATTCATTTCAATTACTTGTTATGATACTTTATATGTTATGTTCCTTGTTAATTAAGTTAAATTTTCCACGTATTATGCTTATCATTAAGCTTTACCTAGCAAGTCAATAACACCGAGTTATTATCATTCTGTGTTTTTTTATCCAACTTATTACAGCAACAATAAGTTATTCGCTGTTGCGGGCCGGATTGATGACAGTGGCGGGCCGGATTTGGCCCGCGGGCCGTAGTTTGGAGACCCCTGCATTAGTGCATGCGATAACGATTGTGTATGTTTGGAACTCCCCGTGATAGTAAAATGTGGAAAGAATTGTCAACCCAGCATTACTATGCGTTTTTGAGTCTTCTAAGTGTACCTCATCCTTCTTAGGAATCTGTATCGCATGCACTGAGACACTGAATAAAATTAAGAAATATAAAATAAATTAAAAAAAGAATTTGGAGATGCAGATAATTAACATAAACCTAAACTCAATTATAGTCCCTGAAAGAATAATGATCATCGACTATAATAATGTCGATATATAAATAATAAATAAGTATATGTAATACTACATAAAAATAATAATGAAATTATCAATAAATATAAATAATTAAAAGAGTTTAGCCCATGTAAATATATATAAAAATATATTGTTAGGGGTGTAGAAACAGGAATTAAATTTCAATTACTATTTCAAGGATAAATACTTTGTTACATATACAACATTATACCAACGACTCCAACGTGAAAGTTAGATTAGTTTCCATGAGTTAGTATACGCCTCCACGAAGATTTAATTAGCAGATCTCTATGACGGGTTGCTAATATGGTGACCCTATATAAACACGCTAGTTTCGCCAGAGAGAATAGGCATAATTAAAGTCGTCGTTTGTCCATGATACATGTAATTATGCAATTGTTAGCTATGATTCTCCGACTTAACAATGATTGCGAACGTGGTCATTAGTTTCTCATTATGGGGCTAGAACACTTTTGTTTTACTGTTAGGTATTGAGATTAACACAGGCTTTTCTTCTCCAGAAAGATATTTATTTCTTTAAGAAATGAATTAATGTATCAATTAAAGTGTTGTTCAATAATAGAAACTACATACTATTTCTCTGGCAAAATTGATTTCCTCGTCGAAAAAAATGACTTATATTTTGAGGTGATCCTTTAAATAAGTCAATTTTTGCCATCAAAATGAAAGTGCTTCTCACACAGGCCATGCGTCATCGTTCGAAACAGAAGGAGCAGTAGGGTAGGAATCAGAAGGAGTAGTATCTGGAGAATATAGTGGACTGGATACGTTTCATCGAAGTGTTTTCAAATAATTTTTGAATTGCTTAACAATATGTAGTCTACTACTACTACTACTACTACTACAAACACATCACATCCCTGTGTATAGAGCTGACTTGCCTCTATACAGTTTGGAAATGATGTGGACGAAATTGAATGCACGCACGATTGAGGTAGAAAATTTTTGCAAGATTCACTTTTGGTGGCACAGAAGCTGAACAATGAGGAACATATTTACAAAATAACAGATGAGAATATCAAAAAAATTTAAAATTAAAAAAAAAAGGGAAATATGAAATGTGAGAATATATAAAATATCTAAACACATTTGGCAAATTATTAGAAAAATTTAAAAGCAATGTAATACGATAAATACGACGTTGGAGAATATGCAATTCAGAAAACTGAAGGAATATTCATAAAATCAATTATTATACGAATTAAAAAAAGTAATAGCTGATAAATAATGTCAGTAAAAGCAGTTGCAGCAAAATGATGAACAGCGGAAATATAAAAGGCAGGAAGATATTACGTAAGAGATAATAAGTAAAGTACATAACTAGATAACTGATATTCACATAAAAATTAGGAATGTGCAAAATAACATTATGTAGTCAAACATAGTCGTTTTAAAAATGACCTTGCTGTCTTTGCGTTTCTTTTAATTCTTGGTAAAAATCAATTGCTGTTGATAAGGTTCCTCAGTATTGTTTTCCGCATGCTTTAGCGCTAGTCAGTGTTTTCCAAATATTCCCTACTATAAATCGCAAGAGAATGTGTGGGAACTTTCACATGAACCAAATACTTACAGAACATGGAGCCTTTGCTTTATACCAGCATAGGTTCTTTAACAAATCTACTTTATGTCCTTGTGGAAACCAAATAGAAACTAGAGATCACTTAATTTACAAATGTGAACTTTGGAAGCAAGAAAGATCTAAGGGCTTTACAAAAAACTTTAGTAATATACCACTAAAATTATTACTACAAAATAAATCTTCTTATCATACAATCAATGACATAATCACCAAGCGATTTCTATTGTCTATTGAAGACATTTGATCCTTAATTTTGGTATACCTATTATTTAACAATCAATAGGAATTGTTGTAAAATCTTTGATCTATTGTATATATATGCATTGTATTGTACTGTTTTTTGTATTATTTTGATTCCTTATGAGATATAAGGACTTTATAAATGTTTGTACACTTTTTGGATAAATTTGGTACCTATTATGTTATATTTTATTGTCCAAAGTCTTGGATCTTATTTTTTTTCTCTGATTCTTAACTTATAACTACTTTAAAAAAAAAAAAAAAAAAAAAAAAAGAACTCGGCGTATGGGACAAATCTTCCAGTCAGTATCTTAAGTTTATTCTTTTGGCTTAATCTTTTTTCTAAATTTAGACCCGCTACTCTCGATAGAGAGATTTTATTATAACTCAGGTATGTACAGTTCGGGATTACTATCGTAACCCTGGTCTGATGTTCCGAGAGCCTTAGGGCAGGTCGGGAACAGTAATTGTGACTTATTAAAATAACCATCTATAATAATTTGAATCAATTTTGGCAAGTTCTTTCAGCTAGTAAGCTTCCACAAGAATTCGATATGTTTCAAATTCTGTGTCCAACTGAAACGGTAAAACTTCTGGCAAAATATTCTTTTTTCTGTACAACATTCAACTTATTCAAAGCTAAAAGATGAAACGACATTGTTAGCAATTCTACTAAATGATAATACTGAATATCAAAACTTAATGTCAGTTGTAATGATACATATTGAAAATCAGTTGTAATAATACATACTGAACATCAAAACCTATTGTCAGTTGTTTGACATGATAGATAGATATTAAATTATTATTTGATTTATTATTGAAAAAATTATTATTGACATGATAGATATTAAATTAATTTTAATTATTAATTTTATTATTAATCAAATGCTTCTTTGATTAATAATAAAATTAATAATTAAAATAAATTTAATATCTAATACAAAAACAACAGAAAAAAAACCACCAGAGGCTTTAGTCTCATATTCAATGGAAATTTTTGAACATAATTCTACGTTCACTAGTCTAAAATTAAAACATTGATGAAACATTGTGACATTGATGAAGATTTGCTTTTATTTTCCAAGAGAGTTTTGAAAAATTCCTTGTTCCAATGCTTTGGAGAAAGGGAATTAAATAGTTTGCCAAAATTATTTGATGATTAACAGTTTATTGTATGTTATAGTATATAGTATATACCATTTTCTGACATTTATTCTGGTTTAGTTATTTATATTTATTGATATGAATTTCAGACTTCAAAGTTAAAAAAAAATAAATAAAACATAATATTGAACAATATAGCAATACTAGAATTTTTAAGTTTAAAATAATATATTAGATATTATTTGCTATGAAAAAATATGCTTACTTTTTCATTTTTTTTTCATTTTTTTATTTCATTTTCCGAATACAAAATATGCTTATTTTTGTCATATTTTGCATTTTGAAAAACATTCATTCTCTTTCATTATTATTTTGAAAAACATTTCTCAAAATTTGTTGGCAAATTTGATAATTGTTAGTAATAATTTAATAAACCGTTTAGAAAACCTTAAGAAATCACTACACAGAATTACTTATTCATTTCAGAACTTTTTATAAGTCTTACACATAGAAAGCTTTTCCAAAAATGCTTCATTCTATATTTGATCTACATTCAATTTCGTATAAGATTAATCTGTGTGTCTTTTTATAATTCTACGCAATGAGCCTGTCATCTTTAGACAGTTTTATGAAGAATTTGAAGCAGTTTCTACGTAATCCAAAGAACCCTACAGGGTGTCACTACATCTACAGAAGGCAATAAGAATATAAAAATGTCTTTATGAAGGTCTTTCTAAGGACAAATGCCTCACATTTGAATAGCTGTAAATATGGAAAACAAAGAACCATACATAAGACAATCCTAATAAGTAATCTAAATACATAGTAAAAATATTAAAGCCATAACATAGAGTAGTCGGCTAAAGTGCCAAAGGTTTGTTTTAGATCAAAGACTTCTTACTTGATGAAATGTACCGTGTCCCTGCCTGCCAGATGGAGATTATTAATTTCTGGCAGGGCCTTTAGTGTTAATTGTCTCGCATTTAAAAGCACTATGGGAGGGAAAAATATAAATAAAAATATGGACAATAGCGAAATTCGTTGTTAAGGAATATTTCAATCCATTTTAAATGACTTTATTTAACCAGAAAAGAACCGAACCTGTGATTTCTTTCTTCTAATATAAAAATGGGCCTGATGGTCGAGGGACGAGCTCTCTGGCCCTCAGTGCCATGGGTTTTGGGTTCGAGTTTCGGCCTGTGCCACGGATGCTTGTAGTAGTTCGGAATCCACTTTAAACCATAGGTCCCGGTTTAATATGACAGTAGAGCTTAGGGCTAAAGCTGACAACCCTAACCCATAAAGAGAAAAAATAATGCAGCAGCGTATGCACTGAGATTATCAAATTTGCTAGATTTGTTTAGATAGGTTTGACGTATATTTGATATCATGATTGGAATGTAAAATATCATACATTGTTGGTCACCCTCTTCTTTTAATAAAACAGCAAGCAAATATAGTTGCATCAAACAAGATGATTTTCTATCTGTGATGTGTATTACTATCTGTTATGTGATATTTTTTATGTATGTAAAATTGCGTAAATTATTCATTTCACAAAATTACTGTTCACCAGTGTTACTGAAGTTGACTGTAGAGCGTTAGGCTGACAATCCTATCCTATAAAATGGAAAACATCTCCTGTCTCGAAATCATTCAGGTTTTCGCCCACCGTAGATCTATTGTGTCAATGAAGAAGAAAAAAAAGAATATAAAACTAAATTCTTGTCCTATGGACATGTAGCTCATGGTAATAGATGCAGCTCGTGTTCCACAAACCAAACTATTTTCTACAGCATGAACGGACGAGCCTATAAAAATCATCTTTCTCCCCCATACTATATCCCCTCTCCTCCTGAACTCATCCCCATTGCTATCAAATTTAGAATATATGAACATATCAGAGAGGGAATTTCTTGAATTGAACTACTGTAACCTAATATACTTCAAATTGCCACATTAGTGACCTCGATTGCACTTACGAGAGCCCAGATTAAACCAGGATATTTTATGTGGTAAAATGGCAATGGGAATTTTTTTCTTATTTATTAAACAAAATTTTAAGTTCACAATTCACCGGTTAGTAAGTTTTATTTAATTATTTATTTTATGTTAGCTTATTTATGAGCAATACGTAAAAAAATAACGAAAAATATTAATTCGTAAAAAATAACGAAAGGTAACAATAGCTTAAAAAATTAAAGAAAAAAATCGCTAATCATAAAAAAAGGTATCTAAATAGGCGTACAGATAATTTAGTAATATTTTTAACCAATATTGATCCAATTTCGAATTTTTTTCAGTTGATCTAGTCTTTGTATTCGAAGTGCCCCTGCCAATCTTTTATTTGAAATATGGATGTAAAATGTAGTTTGACACACTCACTCACCAACACGAACTTTGAGAAATATATATATATATGGAAAAAATAGTCTCCTATCTAAATAGAAAATAGACATAAGATACTTTAACCTATGCTGTGATCTGTGTATTATTTACTACGTATACCAATGAAGAGTCAGGGTGAAATAAAACTCTGTGTTAATAATAAAACAACAGTCTATATAAAAAGCAAAATAAATAAACAAGCAAAAAGTTCAGTTTGGAACACTATTTAAAATTTCATTTCAGCTTATTGATATTGAAATGAAAAGGACTGAATCCTCTTTTATGAAAGTTCTTCATTGCCTTCCACCAATATATATAGATACAAAGAAATAGCATTTCATTTCGAAAATGAAAGAAGAAAAACTACATTTCCAATATCTCCTCTTGAAGAATGAATCTTCTCAAAAGACCACAGTGCCTCGTGCAGGGGCGGAAATCTCTCAAAGAGGGCTGAAAATGAAAAAAAAACGAAGTCTATTTGTGAACAACTTTATTGCTGTTCCTGAAGAAAGAGAAGCGGCTGCATAAATAAATGATTGGCTTTCGTTCGAAGAAGGGGCATTTCGAACAGAATCGTTCTTTAATAGGGGCTCGGGGAAGGATTTTGTTGTTGGAAAAATTGCAGAGAAGTCCCAACCCCCAGAGAAAAAGTATCAGATCTTATTTCAGTTTTATTTGAGAGGAAAGGGAATTTCTTTCTGTTTTGTACTTTTCGACTTTGCAACTCATTGGATTTGTTGTTTTCCAGACAAAATTTCAAATGGAGTCTACACTTTTATTTTGGTATTTTGGACTGCGAGACAGAGTGGGTGGTGTTCTTCTCCTGCCGAATGTAAATAAATGACAAGGGGATGGGGGGTTGAGAATGCTTTTTGAATTGTAAATTAGCTGTCAAGGAACACTCTCTTTAAACATAATGTATCGAATGAGGATGGATAGGTCTCAGTTCTTTAACAGACTAGTTTGATTGTACAAGAGTCTTGATTAAATCGGGATATCTTTACTAGTAAAATGGCAATACAAATTTTTCTTATTTATTAAACAAACTTTAGGCGGTCTCAACCCAGTGGTTAGTAGATTTATTTTATGTCAGTTTGTATATGAACAAACAGTACAATAGCGTAAAAAAAAAAAATTACGAAAAAATCGCTAATCACAAAAAAGGCACCATATTGGCTTAAAACCTAATTAAAATGACCTAATTGGGTAATTTTTTTAACGAATATTGATCCAATTTCAAAACTCATTTTCAATTGATCTATTCTTTGTATTAGAAGTGTCCCTGCCAATTATTTTTAAATTTGGCTGTAAAATTTGGCTTGACGCTTATACACAAATACAGACAGAAACATATATATAGTATCAAATCTCCTATACAAATAGAAAATAGGCCTCATATACTTCAACCTATGCTGTGATCTGTGTATTATTTATTACGTATATCAATGAAATGGTATTCAGAGTGTAATAAAACAAAAGTTTATATAAGGAATAAAACAAATAAATAAGTAAAAAAAAATTCAGTTTGAAACACTATTTAAAATTTCATTTCAGCTTATTGATATTGAAATGAAAAGAATTGAATCCTCTTTTATGAAAGTTCTTCATTGCCTTCCACCAATATATATAGATACAAAGAAATAGCATTTCATTTCGAAAATGAAAGAAGAAAAACTACATTTCCAATATCTCCTCTTGAAGAATGAATCTCCTCAAAAGCCCACAGTGCCTCTTGCAGGGGCGGAAATCTCTCAAAGAGGGCTGAAAATGAAAAAAAAGTAGTCTATTTGTGAACAACTTTATTGCTGTTCCTGAAGAAAGAGAAGCGTCTGCATAAATAAATGATTGGCTTTCGTTCGAAGAAGGGGCATTTCGAACAGAATAGTTCTTTAATAGGGGCTCGGGGAAGGATTTTGCTGTTGGGAGAAATTGCAGAGAAGTCCCCAGAGAAAAAGTATCAGATCTCTTTCAGTTTTATTCGAGAGGAAAGGGAATTTCTTTCTGTTTTGTACTTTTCGACTTTGCAACTCGTTGGATTTGTTGTTTTCAAGATAAAATTACAAATGAAGTCTAGACTTTTATTTTGGCATTTTGGACTGCGAGACAGAGTGGGTGGTGTTCTTCTCCTGCCTAATGTAAATAAATGACAAGGGGATGGGGGTTGAGAATGCTTTTTGAATTGTAAATTAGCTGTCAAGGAACACTCTCTTTAAACATAATGTATCGAATGAGGATGGATAGGGCTTAGTTCTTTAACAGACTACTTTGATTGTACAAGAGTCTTGATTAAATCGGGATATCTTTACTAGTAAAATGGCAATACAAATTTTTCTTATTTATTAAACAAAACCGTAGGCTGTCGCAATTCAGTGGTTAGTAGGTTTTATTATTATTATTTTTTTTACGTCAGCCTTTCTACGAACAGTACAACAGCATAAAGAATAACGAAAAATTCACCAAATACCAAAAGTTGCTAAATTTGCGTAAAATCTAATTGGGTAATTTTTTTTAACGAATATTGATCCAATTTCGAAATTGTTTTTCCAGTTGATCTAGTTTTTGTATTAGAAGTGTTCCTGCCAATTTTTTTTAAAAATTTAAAAATTGGCTGTAAAATGTGGCTTAACGCACATACACAAACACAAATTTAGAGGAATATATACATGGAAATACATGGTTTTCTACCTAAATAGAAAATTGACATAAAATACTTTAACCTACAGTTGGACCTATGTATTATTTATTACGTATATCAGCGAAATGATAGTCAGAATGAAATAAAACTCTGTACAGCTAATAAAACAAAAGTCTATATAAACAACAAATAAGTAAAAAATTCAGTTTGGAACATTATTTAAAATTTCATTTCAGCTTATTGATGTTGAAATAAGAACTGAATCCTCTTATATGAAAGTTCTTCATTGCGCTCCACCAATATATAGAGATACAAAGAAATAGCATTTCATTTTAAAAATGAGAGAAAAAAACTACATTTCCAATATCTCCTCTTCAAGAATGAATCTATTTAAGAGCCCACAGTGCCTCTTGCAGGGGCGGAAATCTCTCAAAGAGGGCTGAAAATGAAAAAAAGAAGTCTATTTGTGAACAACTTTACTGCTGTTCGGAAGAAAGAGAAGCGGCTGCATAAATAAATGATTGGCTTTCGTTCGAAGAAGAGGCATTTCGAACAGAATCGTTCTTTAATAGGGGCTCGGGGAAGGATTTTGCTGTTGGAAAAATTACAGAGAAGTCCCAACCCCCCAGAGAAAAACTATCAGATCTTATTTCAGTTTTATTCGAGAGGAAAGGGAATTTCTTTCTGTTTTGTACTTTTCGACTTTGCAACTCATTGGATTTGTTGTTTTCCACACAAAATTTCAAATGGAGTCTACACTTTTATTTTGGTATTTTGGACTGCGAGACAGAGTGGGTGGGGTTCTTCTCCTGCCGAATGCAAATAAATGACAAGGGGATGGGGGTTGAGAATGCTTTTTGAATTGTAAATTAGCTGTCAAGGAACACTCTCTTTAAACATAATGTATCGAATGAGGATGGATAGGGCTTAGTTCTTTAACAGACTACTTTGATTGTACAAGAGTCTTGATTAAATCGGGATATCTTTACTAGTAAAATGGCAATACAAATTTTTCTTATCTATTAAACAAACTTTAGGCGGTCGCAATTCAGTGGTTAGTAGGTTTTATTTATTTATTTTATGTCAGTTTGTATATGAACAAACAGTACAATAACGTAAAAAAAAAAAATTACGAAAAAATCGCTAATCACAAAAAAGGCACCATATTGGCTTAAAACCTAATTAAAATGACCTAATTGGGAATTTTTTTAACGAATATTGATCCAATTTCAAAACTCATTTTCAATTGATCTATTCTTTGTATTAGAAGTGTACCTGCCAATTATTTTTTAAATTCGGCTGTAAAATTTGGCTTGACGCTTATACACAAATACAGACAGAAACATATATATAGTATCAAATCTCCTATACAAATAGAAAATAGGCCTCATATACTTCAACCTATGCTGTGATCTGTGTATTATTTATTATGCATATCAATGAAATGGTATTCAGAGTGTAATAAAACAACAGTTTATATAAGGAATAAAACAAATAAATTAGTAAAAAAAAAAAAAATTCAGTTTGAAACACTATTTAAAATTTCATTCCAGCTTATTGATATTAAAATGAAAAGAACTGAATCCTCATTTATGAAAGTTCTTCATTGCCCTCCACCAATATATATAGATACAAAGAAATAACATTTCATTTCGAAAATGAAAGAAGAAAAACTACATTTCCAATATCCCCTCTTCAAGAATGAATCTCCTTAAAAGCCCACAATGCCTCTTGCAGGGGAGGAAATCTCTCAAAGAAGGTTGAAAATGGAGTTCATTTTCTTATTTCTTAAACAAAATTTTACGTGGTCGCAATTCAGAAGTTAGTAAGTTTTATTTCTTTAATGTCATCTTGTTTCATCATGAAATCATCATTTCATGTCATCTTGTTTATGGACATTACAAAAAAAATAAATAAGTAAATAAATAAATAACAAAAAATTTGCCAAATACGAAAAGTCGCCAAATTGGCGTAAAAACTAACTGCAAAACTAATTGCCAGCCAATTTCGAATTTTTTTCCTCAGTTAATCTAATCTTTGTATTAGAAGTTCTCCTGACAATTTATTTTTATATTTGGATGCAAAATGCGGTTTGACACACACACACAAACACCTACTTTGAAAAGTAGGTATATATATAGAAACAAATCTCCTATCGAAATAGAAAATAGGCCCCAGATACTTTAACCTATGCTGTAACCTGTGTATTATTTATTACGTATATCATTGAAATGGTAGTCAGAGTGTAATAAAACTCTATTCTGATAATAAAACAAAAGTCTACGTAAAGAACAAGATAAATAAATAAAATTCAGTTTGGAACCATTAAATTATTTAAAATTTCATTTCAGCTTATTGATGTTGAAATGAAAACAACTGAATCCTCTTTACTGAAAGTTCTTCATTGCCCGCCACCAATATATATAGATACAAAGAAATTGCGTTTCATTTTGAAAATGAAAGAAGAAAACTACATTTCCAATATCTCCTCTAGAAGAACGAATCTCCTTAAAAGCCCGCAGTGCCTCTTGCAGGGGCGGGAATCTCTCAAAGAGGGCTGAAAATGAAAAAAGAAGTCTATTTGTGAACAACTTTATTGCTGTTCGAAAGAATGAGAAGCGGCTGCATAAATAAATGATTGGATTTCGTTCGAAGAAGGGGCATTTCGAACAGAATCGTTCTTTAATAGGGGCTCGGGGAAGGATTTTGTAGTTGGAAAAATTGCAGAGAAGTCCCAACTCCCCCAGAGAAAAAGTATCAGATCTCTTTCAGTTTTATTCGAGAGTAAAGGGAATTTATTTCTGTTTTGTACTTTTCGACTTTGCAACTCGTTGGATTTGTTGTTTTCCAGACAAAATTTCAAATAACAAATGGAGTCTAGATTTTTATTTTGGCATTTTGGTGTGAAAGACAGAGCGGTGTTCTTGTCCTGCCTAATGTAAATAAATAACATGGGTTTGGGGGAGAGGTGGAGAATGTTTTTTGAATTGTAAATTATCTGTCCAGGAACATTCTCTTTAAACATAATGTATCCAATAAGGATGGATAGTTCTTAGTTTTTTAACAGACTTCTTTGATTGTACACGAGTCTTGATTAAACCGGGTTATTTTTATGGGTAAGAGAGCAATACAAAATTTTCTTATTTATTAAACAAAACTTTAGGCTGTCTCAATTTAGTTATTAATAGGTTTTATTTATTTATTTATTTTAAGTCAGTTTGTATAGTAGGAACACACAGTACAGTAGCGTAAAAAATAACGAAAAAATCGCCAATCACAAAAAAAGTCGCAGAAAGGCTTATAACCTAATTAGGTAATTTTTTAACGAATATTGATCCAATTTCGAAATTTTTTAAATTGTCTGGTCTTTGTTTTCGAAGTGTCCCTGACATGTTTAAAAAAAAATTTGGATTTAAATTGTGGCGGGACACATACAGAAACACAGATTTTGAGAAATATACATATATGTAAATATATGTAAACAAATAATCTCCAATCTAAACAGAAAACGGACCTGCGCGGTATGGGTAAAAGTTAGATACTTTAACCTATGCTGCGACCTGTGTATTATTTATTACGTATACCAATGAAATGGTAGTCAGAGTGTAATAAAACAAAAGTCTACATAAAAAAACAAAATAAAAAAAAAAGCAAAAAATTCAGCTTTGGAGCACTGTTTAAAATTTCATTTCAGCTTATTGATGTTAAAACGAAAAGATCTGAATCCTCTTTTATGAAAGTTCTTCATTGCCCTCCACCAATATATATATAGATACGAAGAAACAGCATTTCATTTTGGAAATGAAAGAAGAAAACTACATTTTCAATATCTCCTCTTCATGAATGAATCTCCTCGAAAGCCCGCAGTGCCTCTTGCAGGGGAGGAAATATCTCAAAGAGGGCTGAAAATGAAAAAAAGAAGTCTATTTGTGAACAACTTTATTGCTGTTCCTGAAGAAAGGGAAGCGGCTGCATAAATAAATGATTGGCTTTCGTTCAAAGAAGGGGGCATTTGGAACAGAATCGTTCTTTAATAGGGGCTCGGGGAAGGATTTTGCTGTTGGGAAAAATTGCAGAGAAGTCCCAAAACCCCAGAGGAAAAAGTATCAGATCTTACTTCAGTTTTATTTGATAGCAAAGGCAATTTCTTTCTGCTTTGTACTTTTCGACTTTGCAAACTCATTGGATTTGTTGTTTTGCAGACAAAATTTCAAATGACAAATGAAGTCTAGATTTTTATTTTGGTATTTTGGTCTGAAGGATACAGAGAAAAAGTGGGTGGTGTTTTTCTCCTGCCTAATATAAAAAAATGACAAGGGGTGGGGGTGGAGAATGCTTTTTGAATTGTAAATTAGCTGTCCAGAAACATTCTCTTTAAACATAATGCATCCAGTAAGGATGGATAGTTGTTAGTTCTTTAACAGACATTGACTATTTTTCATTAGATACATATGCAGATTTATTTGTTCAAACTTTTCTAAAAACATTAGGAGGCCTCTTCTTTGGGCAAGAATAGAATATATTAGAGAGGAAGATTGATTTCATTGAATATGCATTAAAAACATATTTAGCAGAAGTAATGACAGTTACATTTGTGTATATTTTTTTTTAAAAGATGTAACATCACAGTTTCTTAACAGACGATGATGCCAAACGATGCAGTTGTAGACTATTGAGTCATTGCTGATTCTGAAGGCCTGAGTTGTTGAAAGAGGATTATAGGAAGTTTGAAAATATTTTTTATATAATAATTTAAATGAGTAATTTTAGGAGGGGGTATGTAGAAACCTTTTCTCAGTAACTACTTTCTTTGCATTGAAATTTTCCTATACCAAGATCAATTTCCCTATTGACTCATAATATTTAAACGTTTTTAATTTTTTGTGAAGGAAATTAAGTATTCGTTACTTAATTAACGTTTTATTTCACCATACATATCGAAAAATTGCTACTAGTAATTATTTTCTTTTCATATAAATTTTCCAATATAAATTCCAATACCAAGACTAATTTCAATAATGATTCATAATATTTAAACGTTTTATAATTTTTACCTGTAGGAAATTAAATATTTGTTAGTTAATTAACGTTTTATTTCACCATACATATCGAAAAATTGCTACTAATAATCATTTTCTTTGCATACAAATTTTCTAAAACCAATTCCAATAATGACTCATAATATTTAAATCTTTCAAAAATTTTACTTTAGGAAATTAAATATTCTTTAGTTAATTAACGTTTTATTTCACTACATTTGAAAAATTGCTACTAATAATTATTTTCTTCGCATAGACATTTTCTAATACCAAGACCAATTTCACTAATGGTCATAATATTTGAAACATTTTATAGTGTTTCACTGCAAGAAATTAAGTATTAATTGGTTAATTACCTTTTTATTTCCATACACATACCGAAAAATTGCTACTAATAATTGTTTTCTTTGCATAGAAATTTTTCATAACCAATTCCAATAGCAAGACCAATTTCACTAATGACTCATAATATTTAAAAGTTTTTTAATTTTCACTGTAGGAAATTAAATATTCGTTAGTCAATTAACGTTTAATTTCACTAGATATATTGAAAAATTGCAACTAATAATTATTTACTTCGCATACTAATGTACCAAATGTTTTAAATTTTAGTTAAAAAGCACTGCTGCTCTTGTTGTGAAAAAATAAATAAAATAAATTGTATTGAATATCAAAATTAATTACAAGAAATATAATCAACTGAATTTCTAGTCAAATATTCATTGAAGAAGAAAAAATTTGTTTAATATGAAGCTCCTTTTTTAGGATACATTCAGGAAGCTCCTTTTTTAGGATACTTTATTTAGAGACATCATTAATAACCCCATTAGCATATATATTTATATACAAAAGATCGATGGTTTTTGTTTGGCGATCAAGTGCTATCCACCACATATTTTACTACAGGAAATTAAATTTCAAAATACTCTGTACACTTTCACATTTCAATTCAATATTTGATAGTTAATTAACGTTTTATTTCACTACATATGTTGAAAAACTGCGACTAATAATAAAAGTTTTAGTTAAAAAATAGTGCTGCTCTTGTTTTTTAAATAAAATTTTTTCATTATCTGATTGCAAACTTTTCTGCTTTTATGATTCGCAACTAAACTATACTTGTAGAAATATGCCTCACTGCGCACATTTAGAAATTGCTAGAAAACAATATCCACACAATATTATGTATATTATATAAATTTTTTTAACACGTCAATATTTCATCCATTGAAAATATTTGCGAGAAAATTTATCTCATTTATTAAAAAAACAAACAAAAAAACAAAAAAAAAACGCCGTTCATTTTTACATTTTTACCAGGCGCACATTTATGGGCCTTTTATCATTCATGTTACACATGGCAGGAATATTAAGCAAAAAGCGTAATGCATCATTATCTGATTACAAAATACAAAATAATATACTTTTATGCTTCGCAACTAAACTATACTCTTTGTACAAATATGCTTCATTGTGCACATTAAGAAAGTGCTAGAAACAATATCCACACAATACACTGAAGTGACAAAAGTCATGGGATACCTCTTAATATCGTGTCGGCCCTCCTTTCGCCCGGCGAAGTGCTGCAACTCGACGTGGCATGGACTCAACAAGTCGTTGGAAGTCTTCTGCAGGAATATTGAGCCCTGCTGTCTCGATAGACATCCATAATTGTGAAAGCGTTGATGGTGCAGAATTTTGGGCACGAACAGACCTCTCGATGATGTCCCATAAATGCTCGATTGGATTCATGTTGGGCGATCTAGGTGGCCAGATCATTCGTTGGAATTGTCCAGAATGTTCTTCAAACCAATCGCGAACAGTTGTGGCCCGGTGACATGGCGCATTGTCATCCATAAAAATCCCATCGTTGTTTGGGTACATGAAGTCCATGAATGGCTGCAAGTGATCTCCAAGTAGCTGAACATAAGCATTTCCAGCCAATGTTCGGTCCAGTCGCACCAGAGGACCAAATCCATGCCAAGAAAAAAAAAAACACCATTACGGAGCCACCACCAGCTTGAACAGTGCCTTGCTGACAGTTTGGGTCCATGGCTTCTTGGGGTCTGCGCCACACTCGAACCCTACCATCAGCTCTTACCATCTGAAATCGTGACTCATCGGACCAGGCCACGGTTTTCTATTCATCTAGGGACCAACCGATATGCTCACGTGCCCACGAGAGTCGCTGCAAGCGATGTCGTTCTGTCAGTAAAGGCACTCGAGTCGGTCTTCTGCTGGAATAGCCCAAGAAAGCCAAATTTCTCCGCACAGTTCTAACAGACAAGTCCCTTGTACGTCCCACATTGATTTCTGCGGTTATTTGACGCAGTGTTGCTTGTCTGTTAGAATTTACGACTCTTTGCAGACGTCGCCGGTCTCGGTCGTTAAGTGCAGGCGGTCGACCACTGCGCTGTCCATGGTGGGATGTTATGCCTGAAATTTCATACTCTCAGTACACTCTTGACACAGTGGATCTGGGAATGTTGAATTCCCTAACGATTTCCGAAATGGCATGACCCATGCGTCTAGCTCCAGCTAACATTCCGCGTTCAAAGTCTATTGATTCCCGTCGTGCGATCATCATCACATCAAAATCTCTTCACATGAATAACTTGAACAGAAATGAAAGCTCTGCGAAAGCACTGCGCATTTATACCTGTTCTACGCGATGCTACTGCCATCTGAAAATTTGCATATTGCTATCCCATGACTTTTGTCACTTCAGTGTATATAACATATGTATATATATATATATATATATATTGAACACGTCAATATCTCATCACTGAAAAACTTTAGTGAGAAAATTTATTTTATTTATTAAATAAAAAACATTCATTTTTAAATTTGTTGCAGACGCTCATTTATGGGTCCTTTATCACCCATGTTACATGTGGCAAGATTATTTAAGAAACCATAAAGCATAAATATATCTACTTTTAAGCTTCACAACTAAACTATACTCGTTGTACAAATATGCTTCACTGCGCACTTTAAGAAACTGCTAGAAAACAATATCCACACAATATATAGCACAATAAGCAATCAATACAATACAAACAAGCAATACAATAGCATAATATAGCACAATACACACAATATATAACAATATCCACACAATATGATATATAGAACACGTCAATATTTCATCCATTGCAAAACTTTGGTGAAAAAATTTATTTCGTTTATTAAAAAAAAAAAAAACATACATTTTTAAATTTTTTCCAGACCCACATTTATGGGTCTTTTATCACTTATGTTACACGTGGCAGGAATATTTAAGATACAATAAAGCATCATTATCGTAAAACAGTAAAGAGAAAGAAACCGTAAAGCATCATTATCTGATTGCAAAATTTCTACCTTTATGCTTGGCGACTAAACTATACTTTTTGTACAAATATGCTCCACTGCGCGCATTTAGAAACTGCTGGAAAACAATATCTAATCAGGTTTCTTCCCAGAAAAGAGTGTATATCAGTATTCAGAAAACTTTTTTCCCTCCATTAGATGGCTGCAAAAGATATTAAAGGCAGCCACCAAGGCACTTTCTACCATCTTGATGTGGTTTCCTTCTATCTTTTAGAGCGGAAAATCAAGATTCAGTAGGAAGTTCTGGGTCTTTTATCAAGATGCAGGGCACAGAGTTGCAAGCGGGGGTTGTCAGAGAGGAATGGGGTGGGTAAAGGGGGTGTTCGAATGCCG
Source organism: Caerostris darwini (assembly GCA_021605075.1). Lineage (NCBI taxonomy): Eukaryota > Metazoa > Arthropoda > Arachnida > Araneae > Araneidae > Caerostris > Caerostris darwini. The sequence continues at coordinate 97,255 of BPLQ01012188.1, read as the reverse complement.
AGAAATTCTCTTGGCGAGTTGGAAGGCAATCACTTCCATGAGAGAGGCTATTTACGTAGGCGTTCAGCGGTTGCTTAATTGAAGCTCGCAAAACCATTAGAGAAACCGATTTCTCTGGAACAAAACGACGCACATGCCAGGGACTCTCATTACCACAGCGTTCGATGGAACGCGTTGCCAGAGATGATGGGTTCAATGGGGTGGAATGGAACGCAATTTATCGTCTGTAACGCATCGAGTAATAATGCTTTGCTAAGATGGCGATAGGAAAATGTATGATGGATAGCACTTGGCCAACAAACAAAAAGCATCGTGCTTTTGTATCTAAATATATGCTTCTAGGGGGTTATTAATGATGTCGCTAAATGTGTATAAAAGGAGTTTCAAACTAAACAAACTTATTTTACATCCAGTGAATACTGGACTAGGAATTAAGTTGATTATATCTTTTGTAATTAATTTAAATGATTAAACAACAAAATAATAATTTTGATGTTCAATACAATCTATTTATTTTTTCAATTCCTTCTATTAGCTCACACTCTCCCTATGTACATCTTGTTCAAATTTTCTATCGTTCATATAATACTTTTTGTTCATCCACTCAAGTTCAAATGAATTTTTTTGAACTTGTAGTGGATGACACTGGATGTGAATACAGTTTTTTCAAATATTAATTCAGTAATTAACTTTAATTAATTAATTTTAGTTTTTTTTATATTTAAATTGCATGTATCTAACAATAGACGTCGCCAGATAAACTTAAAAAAATGAATGAAAATTATTTATTAAGGACTTTCTGCAATAGAGTGAAAAAAAGTAGGAATTGACTTAAATTTTTTTTTATATTACTTCTTTCAAAACAGGAGCAACAGTACTTTTTAACTAAAACTTAAAACATTCGTAAAATTTTTATGCAAAGAAAATAATTATTAGTGAAAATTTTTCAATATATGTAGTGAAATAAAACGTTAATTAACTAACAAATACTTAATTTCTTACAGTGAAAATTATAAAATGTTATTTTTTTTTAATAAATGAAATAAATTTTCTCTCCAAAGATTTTCAGTGGATGAAATATAGAATAAATGTATGGATGAATAGATTTCAATGGTTGAAATATAGAGTGTTCAATAAAGGAGTGTTAAAGAAATGCTATAAACTTTCTTTAGAATTGATAATGCTTCTAATAAAAATATTTTAGAATGTTTTGTGCATGCATCTAATAAAAATATGATTATTTTTATTTATAATCAAAATAAATTTAATAGTTAATTTAAATAAATTAATATAATTTCCAAATTGTGTATTTAACTGTCCAAATGAAATTTATTGCATTGATTTTGAAATATTAATATCTTAACAAGTAACAAGTAAACAAGTTAGTAAACAAGGAATAAATTAGAAAATTTAACAAGAAAATTAAGCATTAACAATTAAATTAACATTAACAATTAAAAATTAAATTAATTAAATTGTTAAAATGGATGATTAACAATTAAATTAACATTAACAAATATATTAATATTAACAATTAAAAGTTAAATGAATTAACTTATTAAAATTAAACATTAACAATTAAATTAACAAGAAAATTTTATTGGTATTACTGATTTTTTAAAATCAGGTTTAAAAATAATATCATTATGAAAGTCTTTTATGTATTTTATATTTTTCAAATAATTTATGAACATTAATGTATTTTATATTTTTCAAATAATTTATGAACATTAATGTATTATGTTCATAAATTATAGTATGAATAAAATAAATGATATCAGTTGAGAGGGTTTTAGTAAAATTCATCTGAATAGTTAAATAAGTAAAATTAAATAAAAAAATACTTACTAATACTCGCATTTATTATGTATTAGTAGACATTTCATAAATGTTAATAATACAATTTATTTTATACAACTTGACCGTATCAACTTTTTTTTCCTTACATCAAATTTTTAATAGCTGAAAAATTCTTTGCATAATTTATGAAAATAAATAAATGCTTTAATATTTTTTGAATAATGGACAATTGTTTATGATAATTCTTAGATAATTGTTCATAATAATAAAAAATTATCAAAGAAAAAAAATGTCAAAAATTATGAAGGAGATAACGCTTTAATTATAATATATACTAATATACTATAATTAATTTATTTTCAAAGTCAAAAAATTTCTTTACTAAAAACAAATTATTAAAAATATAAAGTGATTCATTTCATTTTTTATTGCTTCAAAATGCGCCATGAAATTATCGAATTTTACCGATTAACAATATTACAAATTAATATAATTAATTGGAAGAAATAAAATATTTTTGGAAAAAAATTATTCAAAATTATAAGTAATTATAAATTGCTTTTTGAAATAATGATTATAAATTAAAGTAATTTAAATTAATTGACATTTTTTGAAATATTTATTCTGAATAACTAATTTTAATTATAATCAAATTTTTAAATTAAACAACATTTAATAAGCGAAATAATGTATTTTATTTAAAATTATTTCTTCGGTTACAATTCCTTATCATTATGTTTTAATACGAATAACCCATGACATAAAATCCCTATGCATAGTGTTAAAACATAAATAATTTTGCGATTTCTGTAATAAATTACCCAGGACAATAAATTCGACGAAATGTGTTTCTCTGAGATTAAAATAGATGTTTATTACTAGTTTTGGGTAGCTGAACACGAATATGACAATGGAAATTGGAAATTACTCCCATTCCTAGGATATTTGTAATTTATTGTTTTTAATATGAAACAATGCCCTTACAAACACATATAAATGTTTATTTAATGTTAAGGCGTTCGCTTGGAATGCTGTTTATGCCTTTTCCGAGAGTCATCATTGAAAATTGTCCAAAGTAGTCGGTAGATCATTTTCCTTGCTAACTTTTTTCAATTTTTGTAATGTCCTAGTGTGTTCATTGCTAACCTGGCTACAGTTTTCATGAAAGAAGCCTAAATGAAACTAAAGAAAAAAACTTTTTAAAGACAATGTGTAACCAAGTTTCTTTTATGCTGACAACATGTCCATCATTAATTTCTTATAGTCCTTTGACAACATATTTTGTAATAAATTCGTTGACATAATAAGAAAAGCATTCCAAGTTTCCTTATAATATTGTTGGAGCATGCTATGGAAATTAATTTCAATCCTTAAAGAGCTTACGGATCAGTGGACGAATGAAAATTCTTTGTTTCAGTTTGGTTCCACCTGATTGTAGGAAATTTATTATTTACGTAAGAATATTACACAAAATGTTTTATTAAGCCAAATATTACAAATTATTATAATTTGCAAGTTATATTATATACATTTACATAATCTCATTTTTCATTTTTCACATATGTTTCAAGAGAATCGACTATCTCCATATATTCCTTAAAAATAGCTAATTCATAATTTTTTTCTATCAGTTTTCTGTTCAGTGCTCCAAAATTGGTAAGAAAAGACTATTTTCTTGTTTAAGAAAATGTGTATGTTGGGCAGTGTTATTTAGTAATGAATGCACTTGGAGATATTTTATTGCTGATGTATTTTAATGATATAATGTGTACCTTTTCTGGTTTGATAAAAATCTGGAGGGATTGCTAAATTCACATAAAAATAGAAAAGATTCAATGATATCAAAGTATTTCTAACAGGACAAACTTTTGAGATGTCCAACATTTAGTTATCTTAAGGGGATAAAAAGAGTCGTCAGATGTCGTATGCAGCAGTTAGAAATGTTTGCAAGAGATCAGAAGTTAAAGACAAACCGACAGATGGATAAGACACTATATGATTGATGGGGACACTAGAACTCGAGTGGTTTGGAATGGAATGAGACAGGAATTGAAATAAGAGCTGTGTTAAATCCAATAAGAAATGATCGCTTCAGAACTCCAAAGACTGTTGGAAATTGAGTTATCTTCGATTAGAGTCAAAACCATTCGGATCTGGAAAATGGAAAGACATTCGACTATCACATAAAAGATGAGTACAAACTTATATATAAGTACAGAACAAAAAGTGGATAATTTAAAATAATCAAAATAAGAAAATTTTTAATTTCGTAAAAAATTTAGAAACTGGAATCATTTGCAAATTTAATAAGTGTGACATATTGTAAAACTTATTTAATTAACTATAATAATGCTAAATGATGGTTATATATAATGCTAAATGGTGGTTAAATATATAATGCTAAATGATGGTTAATGTATAATGCTAAATGGTGGTTAAATATATAATATAAAATGATGATTAAATATATAATGCTAAAGGATGGTTAATGTATAATGCTAAATGGTGGTTAAATATATAATATAAAATGATGATTAAATATATAATGCTAAATGATGGCTAATGTATAATGCTAAATAATGGTTAAATATATAATCCTAAATGATGGTTAATGTGTAATGCTAAATAATAGTTAATGTATAATGCTAAATGGTGGTTAAATATATAATATAAAATAATGATTAAATATATAACGCTAAATGATGGTTAATGTTTAACGGTCAATGATAGTTAAATATATAATGCTAAATAATGGTTAATATATAAAGCTAATGAGGGTAACGTATGATGCTAAATGATGTTTAAATATATAATGCCAATTGATGGTTAAATATATAATGCTACATGATGGTTAATATATATTGTTAAATGATGGTTAAATATATAATGCTAAATGATGGTTAATGTATAATGCTGAATGGTGGTTAAATGTATTCTGCTAAATGATGATACACTATTTAAAAAATTGGAACAATAATTAGTTGAATAATTATTTCATATTATAAATTAATTTACATTTGGAAAGTCAGACAATTACAAATGAAACACAATATTGATATTGCCAAATAGTTAAACTTTGTAGTACATATTTTATATCAACTTTATATAATACACATAAATTAAATTAAGTACAAAATGAGTGTTCATGTTGAATGAAAGTTTTTAAAATGAATTTCTTGTGGTGCGCGAGGAGATGAATCTGCTCTAAATAATAACTTATAATCTTACTTATTTTCTTCCCAATCGCTTTTTGTAACAGATCACGGAACTCATAACAGTTCAATATCATTATCACACATAATAAAATCTAAAAATTTAAGGAATATAAAATATTAAACAAATTACCAATTAGAAAGTCTGAATTGTTGTTTAATACAAAATTAATATGCTATAAATAAAACTTATTTTAAAATAAGTTTTCATAATATGACACATACGTATAGTGTGGTAAGTACAATATGCTGCATATGATATATGACGTAATACGACGCATGAGGTATGAAACGCCAGTATGTTGGGTGTGTTTTTGTGAACCAGGTACACATAGAACATTTGTAAGTATTTATTAAATTAAATGTTTTCGATTTACTCTTTGAATCCATGTAATACTTTAAAAATTATCAATTCAGAACTCCAAAGAATTAGTTGTACATATAAACTAATCTCAGTTCATTTTATTGTTATGTTATTAGTTATTAGCAAATTTGTCTTGGGGTAATGAACATAACACGTAAATATGTTGATGAAACGTGCAAATTAGCATTTGAAAAATTGTAAAGGAAAAATTATTTTGAATAATTATCTATAAATAAATTTTGCAAATAAACAAAATATTAAACAAGAAAACAATCTTATAAGCTGCAAATATTTGCCATTTTAATTAAAAAAATTAGAATAATAATAATAATTCAAAATAATAATTTTTCCTTATATATATATATATATATATATAAATATAAACTCCTGTTTGTGAAAATTGCAACACCATGCAGGAATCGTCATAATTGAATGAAATTTAATACACAGTTGAGAGGTACTGCTACAAATAAATGATTAAATGTTCAAAGCAAACAGACAATAACAAGATATCATAATCAGTATTTTGTGTAGCCACCACGCGCCGCAATAACGACGTGGCATGGAGTCAAACAAATTTTGAATGTCTGCCTGAGGAAGAGCATTCCATATTGTTTGTATGCGCACCCAAAGTTCGTCTGCAGAAGCAACAGGACGAGGATCACGAGCGAGACGCCAACCAACGAAATCCCACACATGTTCAATCGGCGACATATCCGGGGAATACGCAGGCCAAGGAAGAAGCTGTATCTGCCGCGTTGCAAAAAAGGGTTGAAAGGTCCTAGCGATATGAGGGCGGGCATTGTCCTGTTGAAATACAGCGCCTGGCAAGCTTTGAAGGAAGGGAACAGCTTGGGGCTGTAGAACTTCACTGATGTACCGGTTGCTGTTCAGATTGCCCACAATTCTTAGCAATTGAGATCGTCCATGATATGCTATGGCACCCCAGACCATAACTCCGGGTGTTCGCACACTGTGGCGTTCGATAATGCACTCCGGAAGGTGGCGTTCACCGGCATAGCGTCTGACACGAATGCGGCCATCATGGTATCACAAATTAAAGCGGGATTCGTCAGAAAACACGACATGCTGCCAATGAGCACGCCAGTCTCTATGCTGAGCGGCCCATTGTAGCCACAGGCGGCGATGGTTTAGCGTCAGAGGGATCCTGTATAAATGAGTCCTTGCGCGCAGTCCACGCTGCAGCAGATGTCTACGAATTGATGATGCACTTAATGAAATACCTGTAGCTATTGACCACTGTGCTCCCAATTGTCTAGAAGAAGCTGTACGGTCAGTCAGCGCCATGCGGACCTGGTGTTTATCATCGTGAGCTGACGTCACATTTCGGGGTCCACTCCCGGATTTCCGAGTTGTCCGATACTCGTCCGTCCACTGCTTCCAAAGACGCATCACTGTGCTGCTGTTACGCTGCACACGAGCGGCTACTGCACGATAAGACAATCCAACTTCACGAAGGCAGATGATTCTCCCCCGTTCAAACTCTGTAAGTTGTTCAAATCTCGCTCTCTTTCATCGAAGAGGCATAAGTAACGATTGAGCTAACATTTACTACTAACAGATAACCATACACGCCTCGCTACAGCCGTCTATTTATTCGGATCCATCCGCCGTTCAGAGGGCGCTGCTCAGCATACGCATGCGCTACGGATTTGAAATTCTAATCATTTGCATATCATGCGCTAATTTGCATTTCCTGAAAACTTTAGCACACTCGCGTAAATCTTTCACGGTGTTGCAATTTTCAGAATCATGAGTATATATACGTATCGCAGTAATCAGACCTGGGCAGAAATTTAAATTTACTAAATCTTCATGAACAATATGCTGAAAATATCGAAAACTGAAAAATATGGATGATCAACATTTGAATAGAGCTTTTCAATAACATTTTGCAATTAATGAAACAAAAAAAAAGATCATGCCCCTGCTTATAAAAATTATCCATCCAGAAACCTTCTTTGTTCTGGAACACAATAGAGTTCTGTTGAAAGTCATCATGATGGATGAGAATTCCCAGAAACAGGAGAAAAAAAAGAGCCAATCACAAAAGGCGGCTGTGTTCCGCTTCATTTATTCATTTGCGATACATAATTTCTCCACCCTCACACGTGACCGCCCCTTCCTTTCTTCGCAGGGGCTTCCAATCTCCTGCGCCCCACAAAATTCGGGAGAGAGAGAGAATGAAGAAAAGGGTGAGCAACACATGTTCATTAGAGAGAGAGCAATAAAAGGAAGGCATTGCTGTGTTTTCATTAAGGCTGTTCGTTTGTGTTCTTCTGCCTTAACGGAATTTGATGATGTGGGTGCAGTTCTCCAGATTTTTGTGAGCTGGTTCTGGGAGAATATTCGGGAAGAATGGGAAATCATCTTTAGACTATGTTTCGCCAGCGCCATATGTGCAATTCGCCAATGTTAGTTTAATTACAGCGGTTGAATAGCTTTTATTTATCAAATACTTCTATTAGGGATGCCAGGATATTACTTATGATAAATGTAAAGTAGCAATACTTTTTGAGAAGACTTTTAGTGGAATTTGTCTTATATATCACATTGCAGAAAATTGGAAAACGTCTTCTAGTAGGCAATAAATTGTTATATTGACCATAAAATCTACAAACTTTTAAAGCTTTTTTTTTGGTGGTCACTCCAAGGTCATTTTTTTTGCACGCTTTAGGCTAACTAGATCGGAACCTACAGTTTAACGTGGATTCAAAACCACTAACAAAACATCCCTGCCATTGCCAGGATACAAACCTGAAGCTTGTGGTACAAAAGGCCATAACGCTAGCCAATTGGCCATCAGGCCGCAATAGCTTAAAGAAGAAAACAAAGTCATAAGCTTATATATATATATATATATATATATATATATATATATATATATATATAGGCATACAGACATATGTATGCAAGAAATTTAAGGCTTAATGTTGGAATTTAAAAAAAAAATCGGTATTGGTAGAAATTTAACGTTGTTATATCTTTATGCATGACATATTAAGAGAAACTTGCTCTACAAAAATGAATGATTATTGCAATTATATTTACTATTTTGAATCAGTTATGGTGTTCATCAGTATGATATTCGATCGATAATTGATTAAAATGTTGCTGAAAATATTGAAACCTTAAAAATACGGATGAATCGGTTTTGAATCTAATGTTAAGGCATTCATCAGGATGTTATTCGATCGATAAATAATGAAAATTGAAAAATATGGATGATGAAAATTAAAATAGATATTTTCACTAATCACTTTGTAATTAATGAAGCAAAGAAAGGTCATGCTTCTGCTGATAAAAATAATCCATCCAGGAACTTCCTTTGTTCAGGAACAAAATGAAGTTCTGTTGAAAATCATCATGATGGATGAGAATTCCCAGAAACAGGAGAAGAAAAAAAAAGAGCCAATCACAAAAGGCGGCCGTGTTCTGCTTCATTTATTCATTTGCGATACATAATTCCTCATCCCTCACACGTGACCGCATCTTTCCTTTCTTTGCAGGGGCTTCCAATCTCCTGCGCCCACAACATCCGAGAGAGAGAGAGAGAGAGAAAAAAAAGTGGCGCAGCAACACATGTTCATTAGAGAAGCGGCAATAAAAGGAAGGCATTGCTGTGTTTTCATTAAGGCTGTTCGTTTGCGTTCTTCTGCCTTAACGGAATTAGATGATGTGGGTGCAGTTCTCCAGATTTTTGTGAGCTGATTCTGGGAGAATGTTCGGGAAAAATGGGAAATCATCTTTAGATTATGTTTCACCAGCGCCATATGTGCAGTCAATGTTAATTTAATTACATCAGTTGGATAGCTGTAATTTATCAAAGACATATCATTTTCAGAACTACCGTTTTAATTTAAAGAATATATATACACTGAAGTGACTAAAGTCATGGGATACCTCTTAATATCGTGTCGGCCCTCCTTTCGCCCGGCGAAGTGCAGCAACTTGACGTGCATGGACTCAACAAGTCGTTGGAAGTCTTCTGCAGGAATATTGAGCCATGCTGTCTCGATAGACGTCCATAATTGTGAAAGCGTTGATGGTGCAGGATTTTGGGCATGAGCAGACCTATCGATGATGTCCCATAAATGCTCGATGGGATTCATGTCGGGCGATCTAGGTGGCAAGATCATTCGTTGGAATTGTCCAGAATGTTCTTCAAACCAATCGCGAACAGTTGTGGCTCGGTGACATGGCGCATTGTCATCCATAAAAATCCCATCGTTGTTTGGGTACATGAAGTCCATGAATGGCTGCAAGTGATCTCCAAGTAGCTGAACATAAGCATTTCCAGTCAATGTTCGGTCCAGTCGCAGCAGAGGACCAAGTCCATGCCATGAAAAAACAGCCCACACCATTACGGAGCCACCACCAGCTTGAACAGTGCCTTGCTGACAGTTTGGGTCCATGGCTTCGTGGGATCTGCGCCACACTCGAACCCTACCATCAGCTCTTACCAACTGAAATCGTGACTCATCGGACCAGGCCATGGTTTTCCATTCATCTAGGGACCAACCGATATGCTCACGTACCCACGAGAGTAGCTGCAAGCGATGTCGTTCTGTCAGTAAAGGCACTCGAGTCGGTCTTCTGCTGGAATAGCCCAAGAAAGCCAAATTTCTCCGCACAGTTCTAACAGACAAGTCCCTTGTACGTCCCACATTGATTTCTGCGGTTATTTGAAGCAGTGTTGCTTGTCTGTTAGAATTTACGACTCTTTGCAGACGTCGCCGGTCTCGGTCGTTAAGTGCAGGCGGTCGACCACTGCGCTGTCCATGGTGGAATGTTATGCCTGAAATTTCATACTCTCGGCACACTCTGACACAGTGGATCTGGGAATGTTGAATTCCCTAACGACTTCCGAAATGGCATGACCCATGCGTCTAGCTCCAACTAACATTCCGCGTTCAAAGTCTGTTAATTCCCGTCGTGCGGTCATCATCACGTCAAAACCTCTTCACATGAATAACTTGAACAGAAATGAAAGCTCTGCGAAAGCACTGCGCATTTATACCTGTTCTACGCGATGCTACTGCCATCTGAAAATTTGCATATTGCTATCCCATGACTTTTGTCACTTCAGTGTATATCTCAGTAAGCAATTTGAAGAAAAAATTTGTTTTGCTTTATTTCAAATGTTTTAATTTTAAAATTCTTTGAATTAAAAAAATTTGGTATTTGCAGAAATTTAATTTTGTTATAATCCTATGAACAACTTAGTAAATAGAATTTGCTCCCCCTCCTAAAAAAATCATAAACTATTTTAGTCTTTACTTTATATATTAAATCTAGTGTTAAGGTGTTCATAAGTATGTTATTCGATCAATAGTCAATTGAACTGTTGCTAAAAATATAGAATACTCAAAAATATGGATGATAAAAATTTGAATAGATCTTTTCAATAATCATTTTGTATCACAATGTAAATCATCATCTTTGTATCATATTGTAAATCATCACCTTCGTATTATATTGTATTGAAACCACTTTGTATATATGAATATATATTTAAAAAATTTGGCATGGACAGAAATTTAAGCTCTTATATCTTTATGAAGGACTTTTTAACAGAAATTTGCCACTTGTTTTAAATTGGAAAAACTATTTCAGTCATATTTACGGTTTTGAATCTAATGTTAAGGCATTCATCAGCATGTTATTCGATCGATAAATAATGAAAATTGAAAAATATGGATGATGAAAATTAAAATAGATATTTTCACTAATCATTTTGTAATTAATGAAGCAAAAAAAGATCATGCTCCTGCTGATAAAAATAATCTATCCAAGACCTTCTTTGTTCAGGAACACAATGAAGTTCTGTTGAAAGTCATCATGATGGATGAGAATTCCCAGAAACAGGAGAAAAATAGAAGAGCCAATCAGAAAAGGCGGCCGTGTTCCGCTTCATTTATTCATTTGCGATACATAATTTTTCATCCCTCACACGCGACTGCACCTTCCTTCCTCTGCAGGGGCTTCCAATCTCCTGCGCCCCACAACATCCGGGAGAGAGAGAGAGAGAGAGAGAAAATGGGGCGCGCAACACATGTTCATTAGAGAAGGAGCAATAAAAGGAAGGCATCGCTGTGTTTTCATTAAGGCTGTTCGTTTGCCTTCTTTTGCCGCAACGGAATTGGATGACGTGGGTGCAGTTCTCCAGATTTTTGTGAGCTTAATCTGTGAGAGTATTCGGGAAAAGTGGGAAATCATCTTTAGATTATGTTTCACTAACACCAAATGTGCAATTCGCCAATGTTAGCTTAATTACAACAGTTGAATATTTTTTATTTATCTAAACAACAGTTGAATATTTTTTATTTATCAAAACAACAGTTGAATAGTATTAGCAGTAGCAGTAGCAATTGAATAGAATTTATTTATTTCTGTTAGGGATAAGATATTACTTATAATAAATGTAAAATAACAATAACTTATGAGAGGACTTTTAGGGGATCTGCCTTATATGCCACATCGGAGAAAATTGGTAATCTTCTCCTTATAAGCAACAAAAGTCTACATACTTTTAAAGCAGGGAGAGCAATATGCACCAGCAACAGCAATGGAGCAATACTATTAATCGGCATTAGGCTATTTAGTTCTGTTCTATCAACGACCATCCATTTCGTCAGGACCATTCGACGCCGTACCGTCCAGTGATTGCCATGCCCTCGGAGCTTCTGTCATGGACAACATCGTTAAGTGACCTGCAAGATGGGAGGTGTTCTGCAGTACCGTTAGGTGAGCAAAGTAGACAGGTTAGGGAATCAGCTAAGATGCCCTTGTACGGTTAAGATGCTCTTGCAGGTAGTCATGCCCCGTAGCCATTCTAAAGGTGGCAACCACGACCTCCTATGTTAGGTAGGTCCTTTGATATGTTGAGGTTCTTCCACTTTTTACACTAGGCGGTCTGCTTTCAATGGATTATTGACCTAATTGGTCACAGTTCTATTAATGGTGCTGCAGTTGGCACTGTAGGGGAGAGGGTGATCTGTCTGATTCATATTGCATACCTGCATGACTAGAGCATCTGCTTTTTCACTTCCCTGGATATCGCAATGGCCCGGGACCCATTGCAGCGCGATCTCTTTTTTTAAAAACTAATTGTAGTAATTTTTGGCATTCTGCCACCTCTAGCCCTCCTTGGATGGGTGGTTGAACCTATGGCCTCAATTGCTGAGATTGAGTCCGAGAGAAACGCAACATTTTTATTATGCTGTTTAGTATTAAACGGGAAAAGTTATTTGAATGACACTACTTTATTAATTTACTATTTAAAATAACAAATTGATGAAGACTTTATCAAACAAGAATTTATTATAACCCACACAACACAATAGCACTAGATTTTATGAAATGCCTAGTTTTTTTATGGCACAAACAAAATGTGCACATTCCCAAATAGTAAACTTGATAATTTTCCTTGTAACCTCATTAAATTTGTTTTTTGCCTCGTTTATTTTGTGTTTGCTTTGTTTTTGTGTAACTGTCGATTATATGTTTGTTTTATACCAAACTCAGAATGGCTTCTAATTGTTTTGATCAGACAATAAAAATGAATCTTTTAAAAATTCTAATAATAAATCTTTTTATACTGGAAACATACATATTTTTAAATATGAGTATTCAGTTGTATATTAAACTGAAATCTTTTAAATATATAATGCATTTTAAAATTTTAAAATATAAAAGCGTGTAAAGTATTTAAATTCCGACTTGGCATTAAAAACTTGTATATATTACAGACATTTGAGGTAACACTGTTAATTATATTATATATAGGAAAGAACAATTAACAATACCAACGTAATGGTTGCAATTAGCACTGTTAAGATTCAACATAAAGATGCTGAAAGTTTAAAAGGCGACTTTAATTACATGCACTTATTTACTCGCTTAGAACATTTAAGGATAATAAAACAATGCAATGGATACTTAAATAAAGGATATTTCAATTTAACTACTCTTTAAGGTGTTTAATTTAACAAACTATTAAATCTGAGATTAAATAAAATAGTAATTCTGAATAAAGCAAGCTTGACTATCAGAAGTGTTTAACGCAGTGGAAAGACAGCTTCACCATTTTTAAAGTATGCTTGCTAAAAAGAGAGTTTTACAAATATTAATTCTGCTTTGCATCATGCATTTAGGATGTTTGATTAAATAATAAGTTACTTTAATTTTAATATTTATCATCTAATTATTCTTCATCTAATTTTTCTTCATCTAATTATTCTTCATATAATTTTCTTCATATAATTATTCTTCATATTTCTTCATCTAATTATTATCTAATTTTTCATCTAATTATCATCTAAATTTTCATCTAATTATCATCTAATTTTTCATTTAATTATTAATTCATCTTATTATTATCACATTTTTCCTTTAATTATCATCTAATTTTTCATTTAATTATTAATTCATCTTATTATTATCTAATTTTTCATCTAATTTTCATCCAATTTTTTCTTCATATAATTATTAATTGTGCAAAATATTATTCAATTATTCTTCACCTAATTAATAACTCATCTAATTATTATGATTATTCTTCGTGTAATTAATAATTCATCTAATTATTATGTAATTATTCTTCATCTATTATTATCATCCAATTATTATGCAATTATTCTTCGTGTAATTAATAATTCATCTAATTATTATGTAATTATTCTTCATCTATTATTATCATTTAATCATTTCTTCAGTGAATATGATTAAGATAAAATATTGTAAAATTGTTTGTTTGTTATATATATGATATTTTTTTTAAAAAAAATGTATCCTTCGTTTAGCCTTTTTTTAATAAAAAAATTGCAGTCAATATTTTATTTCATTAAAAGTTGTAGAAATTTAACTGTTTTTCTAGTTATATATATATAGATCTTATAAACATAAAATGAAAAAATTACAGAAAATGAAGATTAAATAAATATTTATAAAATAAAAAATAATGAACAATAAGCACATTAAACAAGTTTTTGAAACATTTATGCTAATTCTGCTTCTTATCATAAGGTGTTTGATTTATCTATTTGTGTTTCATAGTTTGGAAATAAATTTTTTCTGGGTTTTTAACTGAGAGATAGTGTCCTCACATTTTTGTCCAAAAAGATTAAAATTTATTAAAAGTGAGTCATTTGTTTCTTTCTTATCTGTTCTTTTTATTTTACATTATAATCTGTATAGATATTTTTTAATGTTTGTTTCCCATAAGTTTTTCTTTTTATATTTATAAAATGTTTCTTATCCCACTTGGTCGACAGCAACATCTAGATCAAAGTCCATGGATCAATGATAAAGGGTAAAAAATGCAGCGTCTTTTTGTCCTTGGGTCAATAAAGACATGGCACCCAAAGAGAGAAATATATTTATAAGATATTACTAGTATTACTAGTAAATATGATCCAGCTTTACCCGGTTTATTTAAATGTAACGTATTAAATTTTCACAATTTTTAACGAAATGAAATACGAATTGCAATTTAATTAAAATTAATATAGAATTTAAAACTGTTTTGGTTTAACATTTCAACTTTTCTAATGAAAAAAAAATAGATTTTAAAATTTTCTTTCTCCTTATATTCAACTATTCATCATTTTTGGCAGTAAACTCTTTATAAAAAAGTCTTCCATAATCAATTTAAGTAATCATTTTTATTTCTTATTTCAATTAAGTAAAAATTTGAATTTCTTTTTTAACACCAATTCTTTATTAATAGATTATATACCGATTATATTATTAGAAGATTTAAAATTAAAAACATCAATAAAAAGGGGGCTGTAAATTAATTTTAATCAAAGATTTATTTAAAGGCAATTTTATCAAGAAATTAAACATTTTGCACTGTTATAAAATAAGTTACAATATATTGATAAAACACATTGATATTTCTATTCTTTTTAACGTATTACAATAGTATAATAATATTTAATCCATTGTTGTAATGCATTTTCCAGCACCAATCTGTAGCGATATCCGCCATAAGAACTCTAGCATCCCAATAAAATGTAGCCTTGGTTAAAGTTGCCAGAAATAAAAGTGATAAAATCAAGTGCAGTGCGTGTTGTCAAATGTAAAAAGTCCATGACTTCCCCTGACGAGCACAGAGGACAGACATCATTAGTAGTTACACCAATGCGGTACAAGTGTTTTTTTAAGAAAATCATGTCCTGTCGAGAGTCGGAAATTTTCTGTAAAAACTGCACAGGGCAAGTCCATTGGGATGGGTGATGAAACAAGTATACTCCACGTTTTATTAGTTGAAAGGAGTTTGTAAGTTTGTTTTAAGGGTCTGTCTATTTTCTTCTTTACCTCAGAACTAAATTGATGAAAGGAGAAAGGAAATTGTGGCTGTGGTAACTTACAATCATTTTTGGCCAAGAAGTCGGCCTTTTAGTGTTGCAATAAATTAAAGTTACAGTTTTTATTTTATTCAATAAATTGGAATCAGACTTTTTTTTGTGATGTTTGGCTATACACCAGATAAAAAAATATTAAATTCATTGAAAAAAAAAAGTTATTTTTCTTAAAATTTATTAAAATATAGATTTGGGTATCTCTTGCTTTATAAGAATAGAGAATTTTTTTTCTATATTTCATTGTTTTAAAAAAAGTCTTTTTGTTTCGAGTCATATATTTGTAATAAATGAAGAATGTTTGTTTTCAAGTTTTTATATATTACAATGATTGGATTTTTTTCACGTCAATTTTTTTAGTCTTCTCTTGTTATTTAATGTTTAAATTCCTTTGTTCTTAAATTACTCACCTCATCCAAATAAGATATTTTCATAATTGCTTAATTTATCTAATTCATGATAATTCTTTGACTAAATTAGTGACAATCAATATATGCACCATGGGAAGTATCTATTATATAATAAGTTAAACAATATTAAAACTATACAAAAAATTTTGTTTCAAAGGATTCAAGGTGAAAAAAAAGTTTTTTTTCAATCTATTATTTTAATTCCACATTTCAAATGGAAGTCATTTTTAACCTGGAAATACTCTTTACTTTAGTTACGATTTAATATTAATAGATTAAAAAAAATCAGTTCAAAAATTCCAAAGCATCATCTAAGATTGCATTTTTTCATGGAAAAGAGATTTCAGAAAGTTTTGTTCATAAATGTTTTTAATGTGATAGGTATATTAGGATAAACTATTCAACGTATAAACTCTTTCACCGATTTTTTTTGTTTTTTTATAGAAGAAAATTAATACTTCATCAATCTTCTTCAGTTCTATCCTGTCATCATGTGCTGTTTTGTATTAATATCTTTCAGTAGATTCTACTTTTTTTCCTACAGAATTCATATTGCTAATAGTAAGTGGTATGTTACGTCTTGGCCTATACTAGACCTATAACGGCTTCAATAAGAGGGCCAGTTTTAGGATCATGGGAACACATTAAATTTTATTTACAAGCACTATATATATATATATATATATATATATACAGAACTCTGGGTTATTATACATAGAAATGAAATTAAAAATATAAATTTGATCACAAGTGCACAATTAAAGTACAGTTGTTCACCCCAAGATCAGAGATTTTCAGAATTCTCGAATCTACGTTGAATCTCACAACACGTGGTCTTCGGCAGACCTTAATTACCAAATGGCGTGATGCATAAAACCACAAGAGGTTCACTTTGGAAACAGCCAGAAACTCCTGTCTGTTCTGTCACTTTAGAGAAAAAGAGAAAAACAACACACTTCGTCGACTCGTCGCAGAACTCTTCCCTTTCTTCTTCAAAAAACCTCTTTTTAAGAAAATACACTAAGAAGGATGGGGCTTAGATTCCTTCAGTTCTTATTGGAATAGACATTTCCTCAATTCATGGTCTATCACCAATCACGATGCAGCAACTCATGGTGTAGTTCATATTCCATCTGTAATTGTTTTCTCCTGTGAAGGTCGCACAGACAATCGCTAATTTCACGAGTCTCATTATACATAATATTGAATATCTGCTATCAGATTTCAGCGACAGGTTGTTCTCATTAGTACAAAATACGAATTGCATGTAATATAAATAACCACAACACTGCTTATCTGCTGTCAAATTTGAGTGAGGAGTTGTTATTATGCACTGGTCAAAGAATATACATTCCTCTCTCCTGAATGAAATGCCACAACTCTTCCCGTGAAAAAAAATGATATAGATATTGAAATGCATTTTAAGTTCAGCAAATAATGAATGGCAATTTATAAAACTTTTATCGATTCAAAATGGTTTATTTTAAGCCATCAAATTCGGTTTGGATCATGAACCATAACTAAAAACATTTCAATTCACACGTGATAATAGTCAAATAAAGCATCTTTGCTTTTAACTGTTCCCTCAATGTGGTTCAACCGATTATCAAGACTCCCCAAGACACGTATCTACACATACCTTTCCTTCATAGGAAAGACATTGTCGTTCATTTAATAAAAGTAACCTCCCAAGAGATTGATACTTACGCATAGTCAACTGGCTTATTGTCAATTTATGAATATATATTTAATAAAGATAACTGTCACTGGTCTCTGAATTATTAAAAAGGGTAGGACGCAGACGTCATATATTGTACTTTTAATCAAAGCTGGAAGAGAAAAATTCTGTAAATGAGCAGCAGCCGGGAGATGGGAGATAATGCGCGCCATTTTATGACCCGCCATAAAATTTTATATCTAAAAAACTCGACCGAGCGCGGCTGAACTACATTGCAATCAAAAGCGTCATTTAAGGTGTCATTAAGAAAATTTGCTCGGCTGCTTTCGACTTTATGGCTCAAAAGGCAGATCTCGACCAGTCTTTGGTGAAGCACGCATTACAAAGATGTTATGTCCGTGACGATGCAAGTAAAACGAACTATTTTTTTAAAATATTCTTTCTTTTTTCTTTTTAAAAGCGTGAAATGTGTGTTTTGTTCTTTTGAATTTTTTGTTAAGGGCTTTTTGAAGTGAATCTTTTAGAAAGGAGCATTACTAACACTTCTTATTTTTTAAAAAAAATTTATAGATAAAAAGTAGAGAATTTATGCCTGAAGTATGCCGCTTAAAGATAATGTATATAATGATCAATTTTATGAAGATAACAGCTCGTTTACGTAATGTTTATCTATTATTTTACCCTTTTATGAACTGGTATACTGTTAAATAGAAATTTGGCAGTGCTAAATTGAAAAATAATAGTGTAGTCAAAGGACAATTATCTGAGTTGAATGATAAATTTGAGCTAATGATAAATGACGATTCAAGACAAAAAAACGATTTAATGATTTTTATTCAAAAACCACTTACTGGAGACGTTCTTCTTTGGAACAACAAATCAATGATAGAATCAATAATAACCAGAGTTCATTGTTTACCACAGTAATTTGGAATAATTGCCTTCAAGTGTGTCATTTGGGACCAGAACTCTTCTGCTCAAGTAAACAGAAGATATTTTAAGAACCTCACCTTTCCAATTTTTCCTGCCACCATAGGAAATTTTTATTTCAACTTTTCTTGATATTTTTCAAACTTATCTGCCCATTTCTGGAATAATTCTCCGTCTCCCCATTCCTGGAATAATTTTCTATTTTTGCATTTCTCCATTTCTGCATCACTCCATTTCCGAAATAATTCTCCATATTTTCATCTCTCCTTTTTTGGAAACCAATGGCACTAGTCACCTGAAGGTTTCATCATTTTTGTTAATAATCTTAGTAGCAACAAGAATAAAGGTTAAACAATAATTATTTAAATATCAAATTAATCGTATAATATTACTAATAAATTAAATACATAACATTAAATTAAATTAATTAGACAATGTTATATACTTTAATTAGATATGTTTCTTTATTTAAGTATTAAATTGCTTAGATATTAATCTGTAATGAACCAAATGATAAAACATATTAATTTGTACAGTACTAGTACAAATATGAATAAGACCGGAGGGAATGGAAGAAAATTTGCAGAAAATCCAGAAATTTTATGGTAATCGAAAATACCCAGAAAAGTTTCATATCATCTTCCTTTGTTGAATTTCAAAATTATCTATCCAATTATAGAAACAAAGGACACTATACAACTGCCTGTCTAGGGTCTAACTAAGATCAAAGTTTCAATCTGTAATTGTTTCAACCTGTGAAGGTCGCAAAGACATTCGCTAATTTTCTCATTATACATGATGCCGAATATCTTCTACCAGATTTGAGTAACAGGTTGTTCTCATAAATACAAAACTCTAATTGCATGTAATGTACATACCCATAAAAAAGCTCGTCTGCTGTCAAACTTTACTTATGCAACTTAAATGGATTCATAATGCCATATTTTACGCCATCAAATTCGGTTTCATCATAAACCATAAGTCCAAACTTTTCAATTCACGCGTGAGAATAGTCAAATAAAGCATCTTTAATATATTTAATAAAGATAACGGTCGCTGGTCTCTGAATGATTAAAAAGGGTAGGAGTCAGATGTCGTATATTGTACTTTTAATCAAATCTAGAAGAGAAAAATTCTGTAAATGTGCAGCAGCCGGGAGATGGGAGATAATGCGCGCCATTTTATGACCCGCCATAAAATTTTATATCTAAGAAACACGACCGGGCGCGACTGAACTCCATTGCAATCAAAAGAGTCATTTAAGGAGTCATTAAGAAAATTTGCTTGGCTGCTTTCGACTTTATGGATCAAAAGACAGATCTCAACCAGTCTTTGGGGAAGCATGCGGTACAAAGATGTTATGTCCGTGACGATGGAAGTAAAATGAACTATTTTTTTAAAAAAAATTCTTTCTTTTTTCTTTTTAAAAGCGTGAAATGTGTGTTTTGTTCTTTTGAATTTTTTGTTAAGGGCTTTTTGAAGTGAATCTTTAAGAAAGGAGCATTACTAACACTTCTTATTTAAAAAAAAAAAATTATTGATGAAAAGTAGAGAATTTATGCCTGAAGTAGGCCGCTTAAAGATAATATATATAATGATTAATTTTGTGGGGATAACAGGGCGTTAAGTTAATGTTTATCTATCATTCTTCAGCTTTATAAATTGAAAAAATAATAGTGAAGCCAAAGGGAAACTATCTCAGTTGAAAGATAAATTTGAAATAATGAGGAATGATTATTCGAGACAATTAATCGATTTAATGTTTTTTATTCAATAACCACTTACTTCGATCTGGAGTCGTCATCTTTAAACAAGATAGAAAGAACATTTTTAACAGTTATTATTTCTTTAATTTTTTTTATAGATCAACATCAGAGTATTATGCCTCTTAAATTAATGTATATAATTGTTAGTTTTATGGGGGTAACAAGTCGTTAAGTTAATGTTTATCTAATATTCTTCACCTTTATAAAGTGGTATACTGTTAAATAGAAATTTGACTGCCCTAAATTGAAAAATAATATTACAGTCAAATGATAATTATCTCAGTTGAATGATAAATTCGAGATAATGATAAATGACGATTCAAGACATATAATCGATTTAATGATTTTTATTCAAAAACTACTTATTGGAGAGGCTCTTCTTTTTAACAACAAATCAATGGCAGACTCAATAATAACCAGAGTGCCTTATTTACCACAGTAATTTGGAATAATTACCTTCAAGTGTGTCATTTGGGACCAGAACTCTACTGCTCAAATAAACAGAAGATATTTTAAGCCCTCCTCCTCTCAATTTTTCACGCCATCCTTGAAAATTTTTATTTCATCTTTCTTGATATATTTCAAACTTATCTCACCATTTCTGGAACAGTTCTCCATCTCTTCATTCCTGAAATAATTCTCCATTTCTGCAATATTTCTCCATATTTCCATTTCTGCGTTTCTGGAATAATTCCCAATTTTTCCATCTCAACCTTAATTGATTCATAATGTCTTATTTTAAGTCATCAAATTTGGTTTGGATTACGAACCATAAGTCAAAATGTTTCAACTCGCACTTGACAACAGTCAAATAAAGGATCTTTGTTTTTACCTATTCTCACCTTACCTCTATTCAGTGGTGCAACGTATTATCAAGAATTTCCAAGACAATTTTCCTTAAGTTGTTCTCATTAGTATAAAACTCTAATTGCATGTAATATAACTACCCACAATACTGTTTAACTGGCGTCAAATTTGAGTGATAGTTTGTTACTATAGTTCTCGAAGAATATACATTCCTCTCTCCTGGGAATGAAAGGCCACAACTCTTCCCGTGAGAAAAAAAGCTACAGACATTTAAATGTATTTTAAGTTCAGCAATTGAATATAGAATTTTATACAACTTTTATCGATTCTTAATGCCTTACTTTACGTCATCAAATTCTGCTTGGAATATGAACTATAAGTCAATACATTTCAATTCACATGTGATAATAGTCAAATAAAGCATCTTTGTTTTTACCTGTTCCTCCAATGTGGTTCAACGTATTATCAAGAATTTCCAAAACAATTTTCCTTAGGTTGTTCTAATTAGTACAAAACACAGATTGCATGTAATATAACTACCCACAACACTGCTTATCTGCTGTCCATTTTGAGTGATGGGTTGTTGTTACGCACTTGTCAAAGAATATACTTACCTCTCTCCTGGGCCTCTCCACCTCCTCTCTGAAAGGCCCCAACTCTTCCAGTGAGAAAAAATGATATAGATATTGAAAGGAATTTTAAGTTCAGCTGCTGATGAATAGCATTTTATACAACTTTAATCCTTTCATAATTCCTTATTTCATGCCATCATATTTAGTTTGGATCATGAACTATAAGTCAGAACATTTCAATTCATATGTGATAATAACCAAATAAAGCATTTTTGTTTTTAACTGTTCACTTATTGTGGTTCAACGTATTATCAAGATTCACCAATACACTTTACCTTCATAGGAAAGACATTGTTGTTCATTTAATAAGCGTAACTTTCCAAGAGATTGATACTTATGCATAGCCAAACAGCTTATTGTCTATTTAAGGAACATATTTAATAAAGATAACGGCCACTGGTTTCTGAATGATTAAAAAGGGTAGGACACAGACGTCATATATTGTACTTTTAATCAAAGCTGGAAGAGAAAAATTCTATAAATGTGCAGCAGCCGGCAGAAGTGAGATAATGCGCGCCATTTTATGACCCGCCGTAAAATTTTATATCTAAGAAACTCGACCGGGCGCGGCTGAACTTCATTGCAATCAAAAGAGTCATTTAAGGAGTCATTAAGAAAATTTGCTTGGCTGCGTTCGACTTTATGGCTCAAAAGGCAGATCTCGACCAGCCTTTGGTAAAGCATGCAGTACAAAGATGTTATGTCCGTGACGATGGAAGTAAAATGAACTATTTTTAAAAAAAAATTATTTCCTTTTTCTGTTTAAAAACGTGAAATGTGTGTTTTGTTCTTTGAATTTTTTGTTAAGGTTTTTGAAGTGAAAAGTGGTTTTTGAAAGTGAAGGAGCATTTCTAACAATTCTTATTTTTTTAAATTTTTTTTATATATCAAACTGTGTGTTTACGCATGAAGTATGCCTCTTGAAGATAATGTATATAATGTTTAATTTTATGAGGATAACAGCTCCTTAAGCTAATGTTTATCTACTATTATTTTTCACCTTTATAAACTGGTATCGTAAAATAGTAAGCGTTAAATTGAAAAATAACAGTGCAGTCAAAGGACACTTATCTGAGTTGAATGACAAATTCGAAATAATGATGAATGATAAGACTAATAATTGATTTATTGATTTTTAATTCAAAAACCACTTACTTCGATCTGGATTCGTTCATCTTTGGAACAACATAGCATGAGCATGCTCTTATTTAACAGCTCTTATTTTTTAAAATTTTTTTTATAGATCAAAAGCAGAGTATTTATACCTGAAGTCTGCCTATTAAAAATAAAGTAAATAATGATTAATTTTATGTGGATAACAGTTCGTTAAGTTGATGTTTATCTATTATTATCTAGCTTTATAAACTGGTACACTGTTAAACAGAAATTCGACAGTGCTAAATGGAAAAATATTAGTGCAGTCAAAGGACGATTATCTCAGTTGATTGATAAATTCGGAATAATGATAAATGACCATTCAAGATAAATAATCGTTTTAATGAGTTTTATTCAAAAACCACTTCCTTAGATCTGGAGTGTTTCATCTTTGGGAAAACAAATCTATGACAGATTCAGTGATAATCAGAGTGCATTATTTGTCAGAGTAATTTGGAATAATTACGTGCAATTGTGTTATTTAGAACCAGAACTTTTCTTCTCAAGTTAATAAAAGAGCTTTCAAGCCCCAAGTTATTAAGTACTTGTCAAAGAATATACATTCCTCTCTTCTGAGAATGAAAGGCCACAAGAAAAAAAGGCCGTGAGAAAAAATGCTACAGGTATTTAAATGCATTTAAAGTTCAGCAATTGACGAATAGCATTTTGTACAATCGATTCATCATGCCTTATTTTAAGCCATCAAATTGGTTTTCCATCGAGAGCCATAAGTCAAAACACTTCAATTCTCACGTGATAATAGTCAAATAAAGCATCTTAGTTTTTACTTCTTCCCTCATTGTGGTTTCACATATTATTAACAATCTCCAAGACATTTTTCCTTCTTAGGACAGACATTGTCGTTCATTTAAAAAACGTAATCTTCCAAGAAATTGATACTTATGCATAGTCGACTGGCTTATTGTCAATTTATGGAATATATTTAATAAAGATAACGGTCACCGGTCTCTGAATGATTAAAAAGGGTAGGACGCAGACGTCATACATTGTACTTTTAATCAAAGCTGGAAGAGAGAAAAATTCTGTAAATGTGCAGCAGCCGGGAGATGGGAGATAATGCGCTCCATTTTATGACTCGCCATAAAATTTTATATCTAAGAAACTCGACCGAGCGCGGCTGAACTTCATTGCAATCAAAAGAGTCTTTTAAGGAGTCATTAAGAAAATTTGCTCGGCTGCTTTCGACTTTATGGATCAAAAGACAGATCTCAACCAGTCTTTGGTGAGCATGCAGTACAAAGATGTTATGTCCGTGACGCTGGAAGTAAAACGAACTATTTTTTAAAAAAAAATTCTTTCTTTTTTCTGTTTAAAAGCGTGAAATGTGTGTTCTGTTCTTTGAATTTTTTGTTAAGGGTTTTTGAAGTGAAACTTATAGAAAGGAGCATTTCTAACAACTATTGTTTTTTAAAAAAATTTTTATAGATCAAACTGTGTGTTTACGCATGAAGTATGCCTCTTGAAAATAATGTATATAATGTTTAATTTTATGAGGATAACAGCTCCTTAAGCTAATGTTTATCTACTATTATTTTTCACCTTTATAAACTGGTATCGTAAAATAGTAAGCGTTAAATTGAAAAATAACAGTGCAGTCAAAGGACACTTATCTGAGTTGAATGACAAATTCGAAATAATGATGAATGATAAGACTAATAATCGATTTATTGATTTTTAATTCAAAAACCACTTACTTCGATCTGGATTCGTTCATCTTTGGAACAACACAGCATGAGCATGCTCTTATTTTTTTAAATTTTTTTATAGATCAAAAGCAGAGTATTTATGCCTGAAGTATGCCTATTAAAAATAAAGTAAATAATGATTAATTTTATAGGGATAACAGTTCGTTAAGTTAATGGTTATCTATTATTATCTAGCTTTATAAACTGGTACACTGTTAAACAGAAATTTGACAGTGCTAAATGGAAAAATATTAGTGCAGTCAAAGGACGATTATCTCAGTTGATTGATAAATTCGGAATAATGATAAATGACCATTCAAGATAAATAATCGTTTTAATGAGTTTTATTCAAAAACCACTTCCTTAGATCTGGAGTGTTTCATCTTTGGGAAAACAAATCTATGACAGATTCAGTGATAATCAGAGTGCATTATTTGTCAGAGTAATTTGGAATAATTACGTGCAATTGTGTTATTTAGAACCAGAACTTTTCTTCTCAAGTTAATAAAAGAGCTTTCAAGCCCCAAGTTATTAAGTACTTGCCAAAGAATATACATTCCTCTCTTCTGAGAATGAAAGGCCACAACTCTTCACGTGAGAAAAAATAATACAGGTATTTAAATGCATTCAGAGTTCAGCAATTAATGAATAGCATTTTGTACAATCGATTCATAATGCCTTATTTTAAGCCATCAAATTGGTTTTCCATCTAGAGCCATAAGTCAAAACACTTCAATTCTCACGTGATAATAGTCAAATAAAGCATCTTAGTTTTTACTTCTTCCCTCATTGTGGTTTCACATATTGTTAACAATCTCCAAGACGTTTTTCCTTCTTAGGACAGACATTGTCGTTCATTTAATAAACGTAATCTTCCAAGAAATTGATACTTACACATAGTCGACTGGCTTATTGTCAATTTATGGAATATATTTAATAAAGTTAACGGTCACCGGTCTCTGAATGATTAAAAAGGGTAGGACGCAGACGTCATACATTGTACTTTTAATCAAAGCTGGAAGAGAGAAAAATTCTGTAAATGTGCAGCAGCCGGGCGATGGGAGATAATGCGCTCCATTTTATGACTCGCCATAAAATTTTATATCTAAGAAACTCGACCGAGCGCGGCTGAACTTCATTGCAATCAAAAGAGTCATTAAGAAAATTTGCTTGGCCGCGTTCGACTTTATGGCTCAAAAGACAGATCTCGACCAGCTCTGGTAAAGCACGCATTACAAAGATGTTATGTCCGTGACGATGCGAGTAAAACGAACTATTTTTAAAAAAATTCTTTCTGTTTTTTTTTGTTTAAAGACGTGAAATGTGTGTTTTGTTCTTTGAATTGTATGATAAGGGTTTTTTGAAGTGAATCTTTTATAATGGAGCTTATCTAACAGTTCTTATTTTTTTAAGAAATTTTTATAGATCAAAGCAGGGTATTTATGCCTGAAGTATGCCTCTTAAAAATGTATATAATGATTAAATTTATGAGGATAACAGCTTGTTAAGGTAATGTTTATCCATTATTCTCCAGATTTATAAACTGGTACACTGTTAAATAGAAATTTGACAGTGTTAAATGGACAAATAATAATGCAGCCAAAGGTCAATTATATCAATTGAATGATAAATTCAAAATAATGATGACTGCTGATTCAAACTAAGTAATTGATTCAATAGTTTTTATTAAAAAAAACCTCTTATTTCGATCTGCAATGGATCTTCGATCTTTGGAACAACAAATCCATGAGCAATTTTAACAGCTCGCATTTTTTTTTATAGATCAAAAGCATAGTATTTACATAAGTATGTCTCTAAAAATAATGTATATAATGATTGATTTTATGGGAATAACAGCTCGTTACGTTAATGTTTATCTATTATTCTCCATCTTTATAAACTGGTATACAGTTAAATAGGAATTTGACAGTGTTAAATTGAAAAATAATAGTGCAGCCAAAAGATAATTATCTCAGTTGAATGATAAATTCGAAATAATGATAAATGATGATTCAAGACAAATAATCGATTTAATGATTTTTATTCAAAAACCACTTACTGGAGACGTTCTTCTTTGGAACAACAAATCAATGACAGATTCAATAAAAACTAGAGTGTATTATTTGCCACAGTAATTTGGAATAATTCCTTCAAGTATGTCATTTGGGACCAGAACTCTTCTGCTCAAGTAAACAGAAGATATTTTAAACTCTCCCCCTTCCAATTTTTCAAGCCATCCTAGGAAATTTTTATTTCAACTATTCTTGATATATTTTAAACTTATCTCACCATTTCTGGAATAATTCTCCTTCTCTTCATTCCTGGAATAATTCTCCATTTCTGCATCACTCCATGTCTGGAAACCAAATGGACTATTCACCTGACATAATGTCATTTTTATTAATTATTTTAATAGCAACAAGAAGCAAGATTAAATAAGAATTATTTAAATATTAAATTAATTGGATAATATTAAATTATTTACGTAACATGAAATTAAATTAATTAGACATGTTTAGAGACTCCATTTAAATATTAAATTGTTTAGATAACTCAAATGGACTATTAATTTGACATAATGTCATTTTTATTAATTATTTTTAGATACCAACTCTAACAATCCGAATAAAGATTAAATTTGTAGGGTGCTATTTAAAATAAGACTGAAGGAAATGAAATTTTGAAAGAAATTGGTTATAATTTCATTAAATTAAACATTTACGTAACATTAAATTAAATATTAATTTGACTGTTTAGAGACTTTGAAATTTGAAAGAAATCTTTATCCAGGAAAGTTTCATTTAAATTGATTAAACATTGTTTAGATACCAATCTCTAACAATCCGAGTGATAAAACCTATTAATTTGTAGGGTGCTAGTTCAGATAAGAATAAGACTGAAGGAAATGAAAGGAAATTTGAAGGAAATCCTGGTTATCCAGGAAAGTTTCATTTCAACTTCCTTTGTCGAATTTCAAAATTATCTCTCCAATTATGGAAACAAAAGGCACTCTTTTACTACCTGTGTAAGGTCTAAGATCATTTTAACTAATATAGAGGACAAAAATTCAGCATACTTAGGAAGGAAGACCATAATTGGAGGATATTTCTTCAAAGGAAAACATACTGTAACGTCTCGGCTTATACTAGCCCTATAATGGCTTCAAGAAGAGGGCCATTTTTAGGTTCGTGGGAACACTTTAATTTTTATTTACAAGCATTACATATATATATATACAGAACTCTACTTACAAAAAGTTAAAATTAAAGATAATTTGATCCGCAAGTGCAGTTCACTTGAAGAATTTCATGAATGGTTGGAGATTTTCAGAGTTCTCGGGTCTACGACGAATTTAATAAACTGGTATGAGGCATACTTTAATTATTACACGGCGTGTTACCCGAAACTACAAGAGGCTTACTTTTTAAACAGGTGGGAAAGCCAGTCTATTCAGCCACTTCTGAAAAAAAAAACAATAACACTTCTAGTCAACTCGTCGCATAACTCTCTCTCCTTCATAAAAAAATACAATTTAAGACCTTTAAGACAAAAAGACTTTTAATACAATCCGTCAAGAGGGCAGGGGGGGGGGTCAGCTTCCTTCACTTCTCATTGGAGTAGACATTTCTCAACTCTTGGTCTATCACCTATCACGATGGAACAATTCATAGTATAGTTCATATTATGTCTGTGGTTGTCTCAAATGATGCACGTCATACAGACAGTCGCTAATTTCCTCATTATAAATGATACCGATTATCTGCTATCAGAGTTGAATATCCCATTAGTACAATACTCTAATTGTATCTAATATAATTATCCACAATAAAGTTCATCTGTCGTCAAATTTGAGTGTTGGATTTATTATATATTTTTTAAATAACATACATTCCTCTCTCTTGGAAATGAAATGTCAAAACTCTTCTCCTGAGAAAAAAATGCTGCATTCCCATTAGATGATAATTATTAGGGTGAACACAGAGATCATTAGATGTTAATATTTGTTAATTAAATGAGTTGATTTAATAATTGCCATTTTATTAAAAAATAACATTAGATCACACGCTTCACAATTTTTAACAGCAATAGTCGTTATTAATATTTTTGACAACAAATTTATTGTAATTAAAAGTAAAATGTAAAAAAATACATATTATATTTAAATTTTTAAAATCTTGCTCAATTTTTTGTTATGATTTGTTGTTCCGTATAACTCTGTAATTTAAAGAATATATCAACCATGTTATACAGATGCTGCCAACACATATTTCATAAAAGAAAAGGCGGAATTCTTAAATTTTTTTTTTTAAAAATCGCACTTTTTTTTACGACACTTTAGGCGACAATAATCTCATCGATAAAGAAAGTTTATTGTAGGATGAAAGCTTTCAAAATGAAACTCTTTAGATGATTAATTTCTTTTGAAAAGGAACATTTTTTTTTTCATTTTTCATAACAAAATAACGTTCTGATGGATGATGCCGGCAGATGGTATCTTTTTAGTATCCTCTTTTTTTTTAGATAAAAATGAAGAGTAATTATTTTTTTACTCTCGTTATCGACATTCATAAATAATTTATAACTCTAGAATATAGGGTTGCTATAATTATTATATAATATAACTTAAATGATTATTTTCCGGTATAAAAGTTTGGAAAGCGTAGTGAATGTATAATTTATTGAATATTTTTTCTTCTTGCATTAAGTGTTTTTAAAAGATCATATACAATATAGCTTTTACAGTTTATTAAAAGTAAAAAGTGATGCTACAATTTAGTATAAAGGAAAATACTTCTTTATAATTATTACTGAGAATATTGTAGAAACCTTGAAATAATAAGGACATTTAATTTTTTTCCCTTTGTTCTTAAATAAATGGGTTCAATTTATTTTTTTATACATACTTTAAACATACTATTACTTAAAAACTAATTCAAGGGCCTGATGACAGATTGATTAGTTCTCTGGCGCTTGGTCACATGTTTCAGCTTCGAGTCCTGGCGGATCCATGGATATTTGTAGTGGTTCGGTATCCACTTTAAATCGTAGGTTCCGGTCTAATTTGCCTGTAGAGCATTGGGCTGACAAGCCTGCCCAGTAAAAAGTCAGTGTCACGGAGCCAAGTCAGACATGTTCCTACGGATGTTCCATCACAACATGCCCTTTCCCTCCTTCTATGAAATCACATGGATTCTTGGACCTCTAGATGTTGCTATCTATCAAGTGAGATAAAAAACAACAAAAACTAATTAAAATTAGTTATTTTTCTTATTTAGTAGAAAAGGAATGAAAAATTCATGCAAAATTTGTGAAGCTTCCAGTGTAGGAAAGTATAAGTAAAATGTGTTTCTGTGTGAATACTTTTTATTGGCAATTTGAGAAAAAAATGATAGAATGTTTCATTTTCATTCAATTTCATTTCTTTTTTTTTTCTATTTAATATTAGTTAAATAATAAATTTGATTCTTTCTATGTTTGAAATACATTTCAAATTTCATTTATATAAATGTGAATGATCTTAGGAAGGAAGTAAAGAATCTCACAAGACTGTGGTAAAAATACCACATTCTTGAATCAGCACCTTCAGAGGAC
This sequence comes from Caerostris darwini, assembly GCA_021605075.1. Classification (NCBI taxonomy): domain Eukaryota; kingdom Metazoa; phylum Arthropoda; class Arachnida; order Araneae; family Araneidae; genus Caerostris; species Caerostris darwini. Next base: position 66,815 of record BPLQ01012188.1, on the reverse strand, counting down.
TATTGGTACCAGAGTTTCGAAACCGATATTATATTTCGAAACCGATATACCTCAAACTATTCAAAACCGACGCATCGAATAGGTTTGTTTGCTCGCAGACCTATGGTTTGTATTTCGTTGATAGGGGTCACTGTGCTGATTGCAGAAGGTGGACACAGAAGCATCTCAGATAGGGACGAAATAAGTGGAGCAACATTCTCTTCGCAGATGAGTTCCACTTTATTGTCAAAGCTAATAATAGAAGGATTTTCATCTGGAGAGTAACTGGTACATGGAATACTTCTGCATGTGTGGCCGATTTGGTGGAGGTGGTGTGACGGTCTGGACAAGTATTTCTATCAATAGCCGCACCGATTTGTATATTATTAGGAATGGAGCACTAACGGCTCAGGTATATAGGGATAAGAACCTCATACCTATTGTGGTTCTTTATACTGCAGCAATGAGGGACGAATTCATTTTCATGAAGGACAACGCCAGGCCACATTGCGCTTAATTAGTGAACTATTTCTTTTTCGAGGAAGGAATCCATCGAATGGGTTGGACAGGATATTCTCCAGACATGAGCCCAATACAACACGTTTAGAATATTCTAGGAAACAGAGTTGCTAATCTCGTATCAACCCCCAGAAATAATTCAGCAATGGGAAAACTCTCTTCTACAGGATTGAGAGTGAAATACACTAGTTCCTCATTGATAACTTCACAGATTCTATGACTTTTAGGTGCTCAACATTACATTCGGTCAGGGAAACCATGCTCCTTAATGAGTCTCGTGTGCCCTCGGGCTGGGTGATTAAACTATTTGATACTCCTTAATGAAATTCATTTGCATCCGAGAAAACACATTTTTTATTTGTTATAATCTGTACGAATTGTGCATTTTAATACCGACAAATATCGTCAATAAAAGTTAATAATTCATTGTTGTTTGCATCTTCTTTTCTCATATCTTACAACGCCTCTACATGATACATGTGACCAAAACATTTCCTTATCCGCAATTGTTACCCAAAATCATAACATTTCCTAATAGTTTTGTGCAATGTATTAAAGTAAGAAGATTGCATTTTGAAATCATTGCTTAGATAAACACTATCTTAGTACTTAATTTTTGAAAGAAGAAGTTCAATATATGTGACCTTTATTTAAAAGAAAAAAAATACTAAAGTATCAATGGAAATTTTTATATGCAACTCCCTTGCATTTGCAAAAAAATCATCTTAAGTGCTTAACATTTTCCTGAGGAAGCTGTAAAAAAAGGTATTGAGATGTTAACATAAGTGCTATACTAGAAAGGACAGACGGTGTCTAGGACAAGATAATATAACTATTTTAATAATAATTTGATGTGCGTTGCGTTCCTTAGGTGTTCTTCTAAAGGGGAATGCTACTAACAATGTTATTTTATGTCACTTTAAATTTTTATTTCATTGGTTTTTCACATATCCAGCACTAGAAAGTGCAGTGTGTAGAAAATGATGAAGGATATAAATTGTGTACGTATAACAATACATACTGGTTTTATGTTGGCAATTATTCTTTGCTCAAAGTAGGAGCAAGGAAACCTGCCCACGTATCAGATAGATAGGTATAGTAAGTATGTGTGGCTTAATGACATAAGGGCCAGTTTTAGCCAAGCTGCGCCAAACAAATCTTATTATTTTAATAAAGAAAGGAAAATGACCAATAAAAGTGGTTAATGCATAAAATTATTAAAAATATGGTTAAATTATTAAATATAAATTGTTGCTTATAAATTGTTAATTATTTAAATAATTACCTATAAACTCATGGTTAGTATAAGTCGATAAATGTTTTAAGAATAATCTAGTAATATGAAATAAAATTTAAAAATTTTATAGTTATGGCTTAATTTGAATTAAATGATTAATATACATTAATCTAAAATAATATCATGCCTTCCACAACATCGTCAGTATAAGAATTGCCTGATTCTGCGTCTGAGACTGTATCTAAAGTAAAGGATCGTAATAGCTGAAATCAGTTTTTATTAGGACCTAAGTTAGCTTTTATGACTGATTTGCTCATCTTGAATTACATGTACTTAGCAAGTGTTTTGTGAGAAGACACAGACATAGCTTTACATTTATTTACAGGTTTACGACAGGCTGCCTTCGTAATTCGGGATGAAGTTGGTGTCTGTTCTTTTATTGGAGATTTACTACAGGAGAAAAAGCAGTAATAGTAGGTGTTGATGATACAGATTCAAGGTTTACAAAAATGAAACAATCAATATTCTTAGATTTTCAGGAGTAAGTAGTTCTGAAGCGATGAACAAGTTTTTGAAACATTAGACAAGTTATACCAGCAATGCAACTGTTTAGTCATTATGCAAACAGTAAATATTGGTTGAAATACTGCATTAGACTGGAGGTATTCGTTCTTCGTAATTTGTGCATAAGAAGTAATAAGTTGAAGCGATATTTTTTTTGGTTTCATGATAAGTTAAATTTCTATTTATTTTAATTTTCTGATTTTTTTTCTAAATACCATTGAGGGAAAGATTTTGAGTCTGAAGAATGGTTTTGATGACAACGTTACGCATTTTGGGGCTGGGGGTCAATCAGAATAAGAACACCCAGTGGTTGCCCTATTATATTTTCTTTGTTGTTGAAATCTACAAGTTGTCTCTGAATGTCCATAATATTGACAATTGAGACATTTTAATAGGTTTGGAATTTGGGGTTGAATACGGCAATTGAGGTGCCCAGTTTTAATTTCTTTTGAAAGGACAGAGAAAACGAATTTCTTTGACTACATGTTTTGTTGGTACAGTTTTAGAGTTATTTTAATTGTGATATCTTGATTTAAATATTTTGATTTCGTAGTTGTATTCTAATTTCAATTTCAAAAATAGAGGGCAAATGAGTCTCAATTATTACTTAATACAATAATTTAACGAGTTATGTAATTGTATGTCAATTAGAGTTATGCAATTGGATCCAAATGCGTCTCCAATCTTTTTTCTTCTTCTAATTTGAAGAATTTTGTTGTTATTTGATGTTTTATCCGATAATCCTGGTGTTTTAATCTAGTTGGAGCTGTGGGATTTCATGTGGGCAACATATTTTCTTAATCTTCGCTTCTGGTAGACGGGAAGTAGAATTCCAACATAATTGATAAGCTTTGTTACTATAAAAAAGGAGAGGATTTACAAATTTTAATGAATAGGACATCAGATTTTAGATTCTTCACATGTTTTGGTACACAAAGTCTTTTGAATTATAATTGGTGACACTGTGAGTTGAATATACTACCAAATGAGGAAAACCATTCAAGTTTTAATTATCTTAATCCTTGAGTACTATAATTGTATTTGGCAATTTCCACAAAGCTTCTGGCTGTGGTGAATCAAAGCCTTCACTGGGGTGCAATGTTTCTGAAAAAGAAGCCACAAAGGAGGGGGGAAGGTTCGTGTCTAATACAGATTCAAGCTCTACCTATTATGGAGCCCAATGAGCGAAAAAAAGAATATACTGTCCTATACAGTCAGGAATTCCTTTCTGACACGACCTTCACTTTTGAAATGCTTGAGAAGTACTTCATCTTCATTTCAAATTAGCCTGAATTCGAAACACACAGGACTATTTGACAATTGGTACACCTGGAATGGAATTTTATCTCCCGTCTACCAGAAGCGGAGGTTAAAGACACAATAGCCCGCACAAGAGCCCCCAACTCAACTAGATTCAAACACCAGGATCACTGGATAAAACAATAAATAACATCTTAACCCATAAATTAGAACAAGAAAAAGTAACTTAACCAAACCAATAAATACTACACATGAAGATAATGGATCGAAAAATATTATTACGAAAAAAATTCGATATATTATCTCGATGACGAAAATGAAAGTAAGTAGAAAATAAATGAAGGAAGTAAATGATAAATCTAAAGGAAATGTACTCCTAAAGTGTATTCGTGTATTTAAGCTGATAACGTCATGGTATTTGAATTTGACGTCTTGATCATGTAATCATGAATTGAAATTCTATTTCGAGCATATAAATGTATTCAAATTGCAACAACAGTTGACAATGTTTACATTTTTTATGTTAATCAAAATATATAAGAAAATTCTGTTTTTTTAAAGACTTTAAAACCTTACATGAAAAAAAAAATTTACGATAAAAACACAGGTAAAAATTAAGCAAAATGTAATGGAAATGTGGTAGTCTATTAGATTTTAAAATATTTATCTTATTTAAAAACATTTTACATCAAATTTCATTAAAATATTTGCAAATATAATAAATGTAAAATTAAAATTAAATTAATATTAGTTAAATGGTAAGGCTCATTTTAACCCATCTGTATAGAGTAAAACGTTTAGAAAATATCAAAAAACATTCAACGAATTCAATAACAGAATTTAAGTTTTAAACAAACATGTCGGGTATGCAACATCAAAATAAATCAAAGAATGAGAAATGAAGCTATTGAAAAAACTGTGTACTTAACTATATAAATAAGCAAATAGAGTTTGCTATGTTTGTTGATAAAAGTACTTTGCCTGATTTTTCGCTTCAAGTAAATGCTTAGCAAAAATTTCTGTTCCAGTTTTATGTGTTTGTTGATTTCAGTTCCTTTCAAGAACGATCCATAGAGCTTCCTCCAGAGATTTAGATTGTTCTAGCTATCTCCAAATCATGCTAACGTGATTTCAAATCACCCAAACATTTCGGATTTTTCGTTCTGTTTTTTCCCCTTGATTCCTTGAACTATTTTTTATCATTTCCTATTTTTCTCCATCTGTACCTTTTTGTAACGATTATTTTGTGTAAGTTTTCACAAATTTAGATGAGACCTGAATAATGTTTTTTTTTATAATCAATAAAAATCACAGCACAGATGTTTAAAATTCATACTTGAATTAAGTAGCTAATAGGAAAGTATTTTAGTAATTTTTGTTTATCAGAAATTATATCACTACAAAATTGAATGATTATTGCACAATTAAAAAAATTCATGTTTTACGGAATCGCTAACATAAGACATACTTGAAATTTTATTTTAAACAAAAAATTTCATGACATTTAAATACTTCTTTCATACAATAATGCAGAGTAGCCCAAAAATATTTTTAAAACACTTTTTTCATATTTTAAGACAATTCTGAGGTTTTTTAATGCTCATTCTAATTATTCAATTATTGTTTATCTATCAGCCACTATTTTTCTGCAAACTCCATTAGTTTTCGTCTTTAAGGTTAATGTAATAGCCCGCTTTGTGAACTGAGGCAGCCTGCATATTGACAGATTTCGAGACAGGAGATGCTTTCTTTTTACTGGATAGGGTTGTCAGTCTTACATCCAACGCTCTTTTGTCATATTAGACCTGGATTCTTAGCCACTATAAACACCCGTGGACATAATGTTAAAGTCTAGTGAAGCCGGGACATAATGTCAAAGTCTAGTGAAGTAAAGTAAAAGTTGTATATGAAACGAATGTAAAAATGCACATACACATACATTACATTTTTTTTAACGTTATGCTAACAAATATTTGGGAAGTTATTGTTCTTCCTCATGGTAATCCAAGAATTGCATTTTCTGATTTTTTTTGTCGGTAAAATTCGGACGAAGCTCTTTCACTTATATGATGTTTTTGGAGTTTTTCTATGCAGCAACCAGCAATTGTTTTCCATCATATTGCATCATATGTTGTTGGAAATGCTCATTTTGTTTTTCATGCAATATCCTAGATCTTGAGGGAAAAATTGAAGTAGAAAATAAATCTTCAGCACACCAGAGATTTTCAAATTTTCTCAATATAATTTGAATTATGCTTTGTAATTAGGGTCGCTCTAGTTTCCAATGAACTTAAAAAAACAAAAGTACATATAAATAAAATGGGCTCAGTTTTCTCACAAATTCCATTATGCTCATGCGTTTGTTGATAGCAAACAAACATAACAGAAGCTATCAGGATTGTTAACACATCTGCGATTCGCCATTTTATGTAGTACAAAACAAAGAAAACATAAAACCACAAGTTGAAGAGAATGATGTTATAACTCATTAACCAGTTTATAGTACCATCGAGAAAATATATGCTTTCTTGAGTTATTTTTTGCACCTTGATTGTTATTTTTAGGTACCAAGGTCTGAAAGGCACAAGTAACAACACATAAATACTCTTAAGAATCCTTGATTTAAAACTTGTTGGCATTGCATTGAGTTAAAAAAAAAGAGGACATTTGTATCTGCAAACTTTGCCTCTCCATTCTAATGCTATTTTAATCAGACATTTATATGATAACATTAACATTTATATGATAAAGATGCTTTTGTGAGAGAAAATGGCATTTTTTGGGTTCAGAATAAAAAGAAAAACATGATAACCATCAAATAATGAAATAAGTTTTCTATAATTAACCTTTGTAATAGGTAGAGATCATAATTTAAGCTGCCACACTTTCACCGTACATAACGTCCTAGAACATAAAAATTTAATATAAATGAATTGTTTCTTATCCCACTTGGTCGACAGCAACATCTAGACTATGTCCATGAACCCGTGCGTTCTTTAAACCGACAAATCATGATAAAGGATAAAAAATGCTGCTTCTTTTTGTCCTTGACCTTGGGATACGAAGACATGGGACACTCAAAGGGAGAAGTCTGACATCATCCCATACCCCCGGGCACTGGGTTCCCATTTTTTTCCCACATGCATGGACTATAGTGGGGTTATTCTAACCCGGTCTCACACGGGGACAATGCATATATGATTATTGACTATGACTACTTGAAGTCTCTGGTCTACTCCAATAGATTATCATCTCTATTGAAAGTCGCCACTGACATGCTATGTACAACATTGTACCCCAGCTTCAATTATAAAGAATATGTGATTACATGCGAAACATTTATTGTGATAAGCATCACTGATTGATGGAATACCACAACATTTTCATCATCACTTTTAACCCGTACTGACAAAACTTTCCCAACTTTCATAATTCGAGCATTTTTTTTCTATTCATTCTATTCTATTTTATTTTCTCCAGATGTTTCTCTGCTTTCTCCATCCATCTCTTACTAGATTTTTCAGGTTCTCTTAGCCACAAAATTTCTTTTATATATTTTATTTGTAATTCTATTGACCTCTATTCGTTTCATATGGCTCAAAAGATGGATTCTTTTAAACTTAATCTTATTTATGATATCCTTTTATTTCTCTATATATTTTTGTATGTTACTATTGTTTCGAAGTATCTCAACTCCATCATCTTGGATAGGGCCGGAAATTCTTTTCAATATCTTTATTTTCCAAGTAATAAGTTTGTTTATCCTCTTTGCATTGGAATCTGATAAAGTACCACATCTTGGGCTTAATTTGATTTTTTTTGTACTTTTTAATAATTTAAAAAGTCATATTAAATTTGCTTATTTTGAACATGAATCTTTAAATTGTTAATTAACTTTTAAATTCTCTAACATTTAAAATGTCATATAATTCTGTCTAGTAATGCAAGACAGATTCAAGATAGATGATGATGCAAGATAGCTGCATCATCATCTATTTTGAATCTGTCTCTGTCTTTAGTCGCAGTAAAGGATTTCTAATTTATACTCGATAAGTTACTAAACTACAGTCTGAGTTACTCGACTAAAGAGATACTCGATAAATTAATCAAATTCTTAACTGGATAACGCTATCCAGATGGAGAAGATATTCATTTTTATAATTTTCAAACTTATTTTCGGCAAAGTAAAAAAAAATAAGTTGGAAAAGTGGACATAAAATCTGTTATGAAATTCCTGTTAATATGTAAATAATAATTTATTTTTGTTTATTAGCAAATTTTAGAATTATTTAATTAAAAATATATATATTTGTTATAACTATATGTCTAACTATAACTATATGTCATAACTATATGACTATAAAAATATGTATTCTTAACACAATTTTTCATTTTGTAAAAATATCTCAAAAGCAAACTGTAAAAGGACAAAGATTCAAAATATAGCCAAGTGGGCGATATGCCAATACACTTGGCAAGGCATTTGACAATTTTGGTTGATGGATTTTTCTCTAAGTTTTTTAGATCTTGTGGAAAGAGATGTAACCATTAGTTTGGCACATGTCTAGAAGAAGAAAACTCTAGAGATCCATATGATTGGAAGTGGTTCAGTTTTTGTTCTTGTGCAACGATCTTTATTCTTCGTTTACGGACCATAAGTGAATCTTTGGCTGTTTGTTGTCTTGAACTTCAATAATTACAATTTTAATAAAATTGCACCTCTTTTGAAAATAAACGGTTCTTTACTTGGTTGCAAAAATTATATTCATAAAGAATGTGTACAAATTATTCACGAGGATCACACATACACACGAGTTAAGTGAATTTTCTTTCATTATTCCATAATGTAAAATAAATACACTTCTTTTTTTCTTGTAGCTGCAGTACCAATATCCATTTAGTACCAGTACCAGTTTCTTGTTTCTTTGATACTATCAAATCTCAGTCAGACAGCTCGATGAATGTATTTGCATATGAAAGTTTCCGAGAAATTTTATTTGCCATTAGATACAGACTATCGTGAAATATACCAACTAAAAGAGGTCGGTGCTTAAAGGAAAGATGTAAACAGTTCATCAAGTTTGTTTTTGAGGACTTCTTCATGGTGACTAACTCACATTTGTGGTACACAAGATGTTTCAGAGACAGATTACAAATTTATGAAAGACACATACGTACACCAAGACAACTTGAAACTAGCTAGCAATGCGTCATTGGAAACATTTTCTGATGTGATAACACACACAGAATATACCAGAAATGAAGAGAGATCGTAGTTCATTTATCAATGAACATCATAAAAATTACATAGTAAACAGTAACAAAGGTGAAGCATGGGTACATATCGTTGTCATCTAGAATATTCCAGATTAATGAGACATGATGTGCTAGCATATTTGAATAGTCCTGTATCAGATTTGATCCAGTCTTTTCTATATCCAGAAATCATACTGATTGTTCATCATTCATGGCGGTTCACTGAAAGACATCCTCTCAGATATGCATTGCTGCAAGAATGCAAAACAACTTTGGTTGGCAGTTCCTCGACTATCGTTGCACATACAGTCGAATACCGTACCTTGAAAGCCAGATGGACATACGTTATTTTCGCTCTCATATGATCGCCCATCCTACTACCCTTGGATCAGTGTGTGAAATGAAGCATCTCTCTGAAAACTCCGCGGCCATGCAACGCTATCTATTACATCTGGAAAGCATTTCCAAATTGTCTAGGTGTACCGTAACCCCTCTAAAAGTTTGTAAACTTATGGTTGAGACAACGAGGACAAATATAAAGATATTAAAATCCAAATAATATTCTGGGTAGATTCCTTTAGATAAACGTACTCGGATTAATAATAACATATTGCCGATTTAATATCCCATGCATAGGCATATAATTTGCAGTAAAATCTTTACTGATCACTTCTTCTATTAAAAATTCTAGATCACTGAAATATTACTAAGACTCTTGTTTATATTTATTTGAATATTTCTTATTGCTCAACTCAGGGGATAACAGAAGTAGTTAATGTGCAGGAGAATAAAATTTTGAATCTAGTTCCTTTGAATCCGTACTGATATGTGCTTTCAGAAAAGAGGATAATTTATGACGTTTACAGTGTGTATTAGCATCTAGCATAGGCAATCAAGATTCCTGGCAGGAATTTTCTGTGTTTTCTTCCAAATGATATGCAAATAAGCACAATTATCACTAAATAGGAAGGCAATTACTCGTCGATGAGTTATTCGTGGTATACATCAGATGGAATACGAGACCGATCAATATACATCGAAAATAAATTTCTTATTGCAGCTTGGCCAAGCAAATGTTTAAAAAGTTTTTCATGAAAGTATTACTCTTGATTTTATTTATGATTATTAAATGGTTGTTTAACAATGTGTTGATATTGAACTTATAGTAAATTTGAATTATTATAATTGTTAAAGTAATTGCATTTAAACAGATTGTACATGCTTTGTTGCTACGAGTATTTTATCTTTTTAAAAACCTTCATCCCTCATTAAAACAATATAAAAGTTTTATGCAACGTGAAATATTTCATATTTTTCATTAATTTTTCTGTCTATATGAATAAGTCCTTGAAAATATTTTTGTTGATGAAAATATAATCATATTTTTAAGAATAATTTAATTTTATTATTGATTTATAATTTTATACGAATAAAAATAAAATGACGAATACCAAGGATATTCATAGATGAAGAATAAATATGATACCCATTTTCTTTTGAAATGAAGTTAACATCTCTTTTATTTATATAGAAATAAAATTCAATAATAATAATAACTTAATTTTGTTATTGATTTATAATTTTATACGAATAAAATAATGAATACCGGGGATACTAATGGATCAAGAATAAATAGGATACTCATATTATTTTGAAATGAGGTTAAAATCTTTTTTATTTATATAAATATAAAATTTAATAATAATAATTTAATTTTCTATTGATTTATAATTTTATACGATTGAAAATAAAATCACGAATGCCAAGGATATTCATGTATCAAGGATAAATATGATACTCATATTCTTTTGAAATGAGGTTAAAATCTTTTTTATTTATATAAATATAAAATTTGAAATTTAATTTATGTGTTGAATAAAAATTACTAACAGAAAACTAAAAAAAAAAAAAAAAAAAAAAAAAGAACAGAAATCAATGTATATTTCTACTAGATGATCTTTGAATATCATTGAATGAAAAACGTTTAAAAATAGCACCACATACATCTGTCTTATTGAAATTTTTTTTTTACTAGTTTGTTTTATTTTCTTACATTGAGTGTATATTATTAAATAACAAAGCTGTGAAAAAATATGATCAGCTGTTTCTTTTAACTCAATTATATATAAAAAATATCCTCCATGAATTTCGAATAGCATTGAATAAAAACATTTTAAAATAACTTTACATAAATCTGCCTTATTGGGTATTTTTTACTGTTTGTTTTAGTTTTTTACATTGAGTGTCTATCATTAAATTGCAAAGTTGTGAAAAAATATGATCAGCTGTTTCTTTTAACTCAATTATATGTATAAAAAAAATCATCAAATTTTTTTACAATGAAGTGATATCAATATAGTAGCATAAAATCACAACAGAAAATGTTTGAATGAGGAATTGAAAAAAAATAAGAAGGAAACTCTTTTCAAAATTGATAAGTAATTTCTATAAGTCGTGAAAAGGAAAATAAAATAAAAAGGAAAACCCATGATAGGAATGTCTCCTCTAATTCGTTTCATTCAACGAATGGTAGATCCTGATGAGAAAGAGAAACTATTTTCTTTTTCGGACGTGACTTATTCCTGCTTTCTTTTTTCCCAATTCCCGGAAAAGGGAGGCACTTGATCCCGATTTGCCGGACGCTCGCCATTCAAAGCTTCCCGGTTTCGAACCCCCTCCCGTTGCCATGCCAACAGCTCTCGGGGTGACAAAACTCCAGGGAGGAAAGGGTTTATGAGATAAAAAAGCTTATTTTCCTGAATACTCTCTCCCGTTTCTCGATTTCGTTTTTCTGTTCCCGGATTAGTCCGGTGGGATTTCTCCCGGTGGGGTGCAACAGGATCGGCCGTTTCGTGTTCCTGGATCGCATGCAGGTGTTGGGAAGCCAGCCACCGTGGCTTTATTAGCTTTTGGCAAAGAAAAACCATGGATTGATTATTCTGGTGCTGAACATAATATTCAATAGGAATTAGATTGCAAAGGACGAATAATAGGCTCTGATATGTCAGAGGTGACAGACTTGTTTCGCGTTTGAGATCATTTGGTTTTATCTTACATTATTTCCGCAAATTTCAATGGTTTTTTTTTTGCCTTTTGTTTGTTAGCAGAAAAAGTTTTAATTTCTGATTTTTATAAACCGTCAGAGAAAATAGTGTCTATGATTTGCACAATAATAATTACTCAATTTCTGAAAAAAAAACTCTTGTGAATAATAATTTTAAAAAAAAATCGATTTCCATTTATTGTTTATGCGAATATATTTGTTAATATATTTGAATATATTTGTTAGGAATATATTTGTTTATAAAACATTTATTTGGCATCATTCATATATGGGTACTATTTGAGATATTTTATATTTGACACATTCATATTGTAAAGTTTTTTTTTTTAATTTCCAATGGTAAGAGAAAATGACAAACTCTTACGAGATCAAAAACAGTGTAAAACACAATTAAAAGAAAACAATAAGAGAAAAAAGTCATTGTCTCATCAAGTTCTCCAATATCTGAGTGGCCTGAGGGACAATTGGTTAACGCTTTGTCTATCTTGATTCGAATCCTGGCTGTGGCCTGGATGTTTGTTAGTGGTTCTGAAACTACGTTAAATTGTAGGTCCCTGTCTAATTATCCCAGAGTGTGCACAAAATTACAGTAGAGCGACAAACCAAAGTAAATCTCCAATATCTGTATATTTTGAAGTCCCCACGCAAGTCCCTTCTAAGTCCCCACTGCTATGCGATGTCTGTCCATGATCTCGTCTTTTCCACAGAGAGGGCAATTTGGGCTATCAGATATGCTATTGTGGTGTAGATGCCTCGACAAACAATCATAACCTACAGCAGGTCTGAACATCGTAGCTGGTAAGGGAATGTTGAATCTCAACTTTCTTAGATTGCGACAGGACGCCCTCATTCAATTATAAGACACTTTTGGAGCGTTACTTCATGCCGATAATAATAGATCTTTTAGCCTCCTAGGAAGTTACCACGGTTCACCCTTTGAGATAGATCTACTGTAAAATACTGTAAGGATTATTGTATGGATTTACTTTACAGTAAGTAACCTCATACTGTAAAGTAAGTCAATCCAAATAAAATTACCCTTTTTTAAAATAACATTCCTTATTTACTTCTGCAAAAAGTGCTATATTCATACTTTATTTAATTATTATTTTAAATATTCAATATCCAGAAAATAGTATTAAAAGCACTAATGGTAAAGACACCTTCACATTAGCAAGCATTAGCACAAAATTTTATAGAAACAGACAGCATTTATTTTCCGTTTTTTTCTATATTAAACTCTAAGAAAATGTGATCCCGAAATGGTTTTAGAATATTAGAGCTTTGTTTTTTACTTTCTCTTTTCCTCTATACGTCTACGGCGTGTTTTTCATTTTCGACTCATTTCCCATTTGATATTCTTCCTTGCTATCTGTATTACTATTATTACTATCTGTTATTGTTATTACTATCTGTATTTTCCATTTGATATTCTTCCTTGCTATCTGTATTACCCAAATGCATTCATCTTTTAGTAAAACACTATATTTTTCAAATAGGTAGTGAAAAAGCATTTATCATTTGCAAGCAAAATAACCATTAGTTTCTGAAACCTTTTCCATGAGTAACCGAAAGCAATATGCATCTGGAAGTAACCCCCATGTCCCAACATATCCAGCCAATCATCACTCCCACTTTTGCATTCCGCACCAATTTAATTTCGACACGAACACAGACTCTTACATTCAAAGGAACAAACTCTGGTGGAATGGGGAGGTACAATGTCACCTTTCCTCCCACGTCGTCTCATTTTTTGTTTTTTCATCGTTTCCCTTTCAAGTTTCAGCTAATCATATTATAGTAACTAGTATCAATTTAGAGTGGGGATGTCACCAGGGTTATTACCAGGGATGCCACAAGTGTAATGCAACAAAAGCTATAATTTGTTATAAAGTCGTCAAAGCTGTATTATTAAGGAAGTTATCAGAGGGCACCACGGTGAGGTAGATCTACAGTCGCCCCTTTCATACTGTAAAGTAAATCCATTCAAATAAAATACAATTCTTTAAAATAACATTTATTATTTACATAAGCAAAATGTATTTATATTTTATTTAATTAGTCACATTTTAATTATTCAAAACTCAGAAAAGTGTAGTAAATATTTTTTAAAACCCTAATAGTAAAGACACTTTTATATTAACGAAATATTTTATAGAAACAGACAGTATTCATTATCCGTTTTTCTGTTATAACTCCAAGAAAATGTGATCACCAAATGGCTCCAGAATATTAGAGTCTTGTTTTTTTACTCGCTTTACTTATTGTCTATTTTTTTCGGCTCTATTTCCATTTGATATTCTTCCCTGCTATCTGAACTACCTAAATTCATTCATCTTTTATCAAAACACCCTCTTTTTCAAACAGGCACTGACATAGCATTTATCACTTGTAAGCAAAATAACCATTTGTTTCTAAACCCTTTTCTCAGAGTAACCGAGAGCACTATCCATTCATCCACCCCATTTCCTAACCTATCCAGCCAATCATCACTCACTCGTCTGCATTCCACGCCAATTGAATTTCGACACGAACACAGACTCCTGCAGTCAGAGGAGCAATCTCTGGTGAAGGGGGGGGGCATAATGTCACATTTACTCCCACGTAGCCTCATTTTTTATTTTTCCTTCGTTTTCCTTTCCCCTTTCAAGTTTCAGCTAATTATATTATCGTGTCTAGTACCAATTTAGAGTGGGGATGTCATCAGGGTTGTTACCAGGGTAATGCTGCTTCATCCTCTCGCTTAAAAGCGTTGCTTAAAAGGGTGTCAGGAGTTGGAACCTTTAATTTGCAGTCGCGAATGTTGAAATGAATGTCCTTCTGATTTCAGTTACTTTCATTAAGGAGTTCATTAGGAGATGACGGTAACTACCCTATCTGAGTAGCATACGTATATCATAATGAAGATTTACAGAGAAGTAGTGAGAGGGAAAATTGAGTGAGAATTTAATAATTCTCTTTTAAACATCATTTTGAATGTAAAGCATATTTTGGGACACAATTGATTAGCAAGTTCAAATGTTAATAAAATGTTAAAAACAGGGTGATGTCTTTTTAAGGAACAGGGTAGTAAAAGTTGATTCTTAATTGTAGAATGAATTTAATTGTAGAATGAATTGAGAAATGAATTTAATTAATAATGAATTTATTGTTCGTGATAGAATGAGATGTGTATTATTACATGTTAGAAGAAAATGTGTAGTGTTTTTTCCATCTACGTTTATGATGCTGTAATAATAAATGACTGTAAACAAAGATATATTACGACTTGATGAAAATGTAATTATTACATTGATCCGTAAGAAAAGTAAAACATAATTTTAACCCAGTAATAATTTTCAATTAGCCATTTGGCTTATTATATTGACTCATATGAGAAACAATAAATACTTTGTTAAAAATGGGGTGATGTCTTTGTAATGAATAGTTAGTAAAATGTGACTCTTAATTGTAGAACAAGAGAAAAGAATTTAATTAAATATTTATTATCATGATAGAATGAGATGTTGTTGGTTTATACTAGCTGTTAAAATTTGGAATCAATCAAATCAAAAGACCGACCTATTTTTAAGGTATAATAAACATAGGTATTTCACATAATAGCATTACTAATAGACAATTGATGAATATTAACTTCTAGAATTGTTTTGAAGAACTAATTGGTGAAATAAGTTTCAAGTAAAACCGGAAATTAAAGATGAATTCTTTCGAAAAACAATTCTTGGAATGCTCTTTCCATTGGAGAAACCTGTTCATGCGGAATATGCAAAATATATTGAGTATACAGTATATCAGTTTTTAAATATTAATACAAAAATATTTGCACAAATTGAAAAATAAGAATTTATATTATCTAAAATGTGTATCATTATATGTTAGCAGAAAATGTGTAGTGTTTTTGCTATCCATGTTTATAATGCTGTAGTAATAAAGGACCATAAAAGACGAAATATTAATACTTGATAAAATTGTAATTATTACATGGATCTGAAGAAAAATAAAACACAATTTCAAGCCATTGTTATTTTTCAGTTAGCCATTTGATTTATTATATTGTACACCCATTATGAGACACAATAAATAATATACAATTAAGATATATGGGTAAATTACATATCTATGTTCCTATTCATATGGGAAGTATAAATAAAAAATTTTAGTTTATTTATACTTGATTTAATGCAGTAAAAACTAAAATTTACTATTAAGATATTATTTTCTGGATTAGTAGAATTAACAATTTGTTAATATTGTTGCTTGTCAACATCAGTAGGATTTAATCATTAGTAATTCAAATATTTAGCATCATTGAAAAACCACAAAACTCTATTTGAAAACTTAATAATTAATACACCTTTCATCTTTTTCAATGGAACGATAGCCGCATGGTTGGGTAAGGCTTTCCGCCAGATTCCAAAATATGAGATGTTTTTTTTTAAGGGATAGGGTTTTCATCTTTTCGCCTAACACTCTACAATCATATTTTACTAGGATTTATGGTCTAAAGTAGATTCCAAACGACTACAAGCATCCATGGTATTGTTGTGGCGCTGTCATCCACCCACTCAGTGAATGAGACGTAATTAGGTAATTGGTGGGAAATGTGTAATTTTAAATTTATGTATTATGTGTTTAAATTTAGTTGCAAATTATATATTTTTTTGTTTTGTTTTGTCATTGTATTTCGATATTCATAAAGTTGTGTTTCGTTAAATTATGTGTGAAATTCTGATTATTAATAATAATAATAATAAAAAAGAAAAAGATAAAGAGAAGAAAGAAAAGTCTAAGTTGTGCCATTTTCATTCAAACTCAGTTCTTGGTAGAGGTTGTTGTTTGACTTCCGGTGTGGTCAGGGTAGAAGATAGCTGCCCCCATGAAGTACGAATTGAGCCTCAGGTTCCGTTCTCTCCGGATGGAACCGGGATCTCGACCAATCAAGGCCTGGAATGACGTCAGCTATGACGCGGTCATGGTTCGGGCTTATAAGCGGTGGTGGAGAGAGGTTGTGGTCTTTTTTTTTGGACTGAGATTGGACGATGGAGATATAGAAATTGAAAACGGAAAAAGGAGGGTTAGCTGCTGCACCAGGTGATGGATTCTGCTGCAAGACAATCCAAGATGATCAGGGATTGAGACATCACAGCAACAAAGTGCGACAGAAATTGTGCTTAGTAAGGAAAAGCACAAGCTGTTTTTGTATCTATGACGAGTATGCCATTTGGGATTTGCCGTTACAGTCGAGGGTTTAGCGAGACGAGAGGTTCAACGTTCCAACGAAGAACAAGAAGAGATGAGCACTCGTTTGAATGTTTGATTTTCTTTACAATATTTTATCTTTTCCTTCGAACATTATATTTTGAACGTAAGCAACGTTCCAAGTCAGATACTGCTTAACTCTAAAGTGGAATTATTCCTCCTTCTTAATTGTGTATGACCTCACTAGGTAGAATTTAGAGCGTCGTCCCTTTTTGTATTTAAATTGCTTGTGCGAGTTATGTGTGTTAGATAATATTACATGATTTGATTTATTTTCTGTTTAATTTAATGCAGTATGTTAAGTGTATTGAGCGTATTTGTAATTGTATGATATTGGTGGGGCCCCTGTTTGCATTTAATCAAGATTAATTCATTTGTTTATATCTAATTTTATTATAATAAATCTAATGTTTATGTTTGTGATTTACCTGATTATTAATTCCTGCAGACATTATACGCACCATGCTGATTGTCGTTTAGGTAAAATTTTAACTTCCTGGGTTAACACAATGCAATTAATTCTCTTATAGTGTCTGATTAGTTCTGCTTTTTATTCGTGATTAGCGGTAATAGTTTAATCAATTAAATTTCTAGATAGAATCACGACACTATTGACGGGACTTCAGTCCGAAACCTGTGGTGCTGAACTTCAGAGTGCTAATCATTCGGCCATCAGGCCCATAAATACATCTTTACGTTTGTGTACTGCTTTATAGAAACAATTATTGTACTGTTGTCTTTCAGAATTATTTTCATAAGTAAATTAGTAACAAGATCGCCCAAGAATTTTTGAGTTTTGTTTCTCCTTTTTACCTCATTATTATATTTCCTCATCACTCGCTGTCAAAACTGTCAATAATCACTATCGGTGAACCTTATTATTATTATTTTTGCAAACCACCAAGATTCCTAAGTGGATTCCGATGGAATCCATCGTTTGTAGACAGACAAAAAATTATTTATCTCAGAACAACTGAGAGCACTTCCCACCCAAAAGAAAACCCCTTTTCTGGATACATCTAGCCAACATCACTCTATCTCTTTCTTTTTCGTCTGGATTCCGCATCAATTGAATTTCGATAGCAACACTGGTACCCACTACTCAGTGAACATCCTCCAAAAGGAAGGGATTGGAAGGGGAGGCACCACCCTTTCATTCTCAACTGTTTTTTTTAATTAGTTTTCTACTTCCCTTTTGAGTTTCGGCCAATCATATTATAGCTCCTGTAACCTTTTCAAAGTGGGATTCGTAATACCTGCAGATTGGCATCCTGTCCTTTAAAAGTGATAGGAAAGGATGCCAGCATTCCGAACCGCTAATTTGCAGTCAGAAACAAGAAACGAATCATCACCCGATTTAATTTATTTTAATTAATGAGGTAATTAGAGGAGAACTGTACCTATGCTATCCAAGTGGTACACATTTACCACTGTTAGCAGTCAAATGGATATTGCGTTGTTGGATTTGGATGATAAACAAATGACTCATAACCATAACTATGTTTCGATCATTAAAAAGAGAGGCAATTGAATAGAAGTTTTAAATATTAATAAAGGGAAATGAATGTGAGATAATTTATCAAAAAAAAATTGCTCCTATAGGATCCAGAGTGTTAGCTAGAAGGAGAAATACTCCTACATTACATTAGCATTCTGATCCTTTTTAAGACTTGGAGAACACGGAAAAAATTTATTTCCAATGGCAATGCAATAGAAAAAGGGGGGAAGCACAGAATAAAAAAGAAAAAGAAAATGTATACAAAATAGTTCAACAGCGATCAACTCTGTTGAACTCTTTTGTCTCATTTTTTGGAACTCCAAAGTCATTGCCTTAAGAGTTCCCTAGTTTGGCCGCCGTATCTCGGTCTCGCATTCGCCATAAAGGGACAAACAACGATGAAGATGAGCTTGGTTCATTAGTTCTGCCAAATCATCAAGAGGGCAGTTTGGTTGGGCGAAAATCCCAATACGATGTAACTGTTCATCAGATCAGTTCTTTTTGGATCAGATGTCACCAGCATTTCATTGCAATACACGTTGCTCAACCGGACGAACATGCCGAATACTGTAGACGACTTAGCGCATAGAACGTTGCGAATTGTGCACCGCTAGGAAGTAGATTTACATTGCACCCCGAAAACATTGAAAAAAAAATCCTTCTATTTGAAAAAAAAAAAAAAAAAAAAAAAAAAAAAAAAAAAACTAAAATGTTAAAAAATAAATAAATTAATTGATTACATTAATTTCTGTTTGAATTTACTAATATGAATTCACTTTCTCTCATATTTAAAATAATAAAAGACAGAAAAATTATTCCACAGTGATAGATTCGCATAAATATTATCTTTTATTTCTTCTGAATTCTTTGCAACTTTTAAACCAATGTAACTCATTCCGCTACATTATTAAAGCCACATGTTTTTTATATATCAGAGGTTTATAAAAAAATTGTTTGTACATTTATTCTTATAATAAAAAAGGCTAACAATTTTGTAAGAGTTGCTTTTGAATTCATTATGTCTGTTTGGCTCATTTTAATGGTACAAAACATAGATAAATTAAAGATATTATTTGAAGGCATTTTGTAAAAAATTAAAATGATTACTAAATTCCAGAGTTTTATTTACCTATAGAGTTATCACATCCAAATCCAGTTTGAAACGAGAAATTGTAATAGAATTTATGGGAGTGCAAACTCAGTTCTGTCATTTTTACGTTCTAACTACAACACCTATAAAGAATAGGAGATAATTATAATTTTTGTATCATGTTATTTTACTAGAAAGTATTCTAGTTAATTCCATCTAATTTACTAAACTTTTCTACGTTATAACAGTACTATAACTTTTTTCTATCAGAAGTCTAGACGACAGGCTAACAAAGTTAACTAGAAAATTGTTTTGGCCATCAGAAAGATTAATGATGTAACTAGAATGGTTAAACTGGATTGATATATCGTAACTTTTACCTGTAACCTTTTTCTGTTTATTTATATATATTAAAATAACTTTTTAAAAATATAAAATTAATTATAGTTCTATCAACTGAACTCTAAACCAATAATTGCGGGTTGACAGTACCGAACTCGAGCCACTACTCAAGACTTTTTTCTACAGAAATTACACGCTAATATTTCTTTCCAAGCTTCCATCTGGAATGTCTTTATCATTTTCTAAATATTAGCTGCGTAAAAAAATCCCATTTCTCTTTTTCTAACATGCTATTCATTCTTCCGATAGACGTGACAGAACTGCCTTTTTTTCTCTCTTTGGTTTTCCGCCATTTTATTCGTCGGCCAAGAAATAAGCGCTGCATGATAGTGATAAGAGAAAGATTTATGGTTCAACATAACTTCGTGCTAACTTATTCCAATATTCCGTTACACGCTGGTTTTTATGTCGTAACGAACTCACTAACCAATAAAAGGGAAATAAACGTGATGGAAAAGTTGGTAATTTTTATGTTTTAAGATATCCTTGCAATTTTTTTTTGTAAAGCAATAAAAAATATAGATTTCTTGCCGTCTTATTCATGTGGTGCTTTTTAAAATTTCGGATAATTGTCGAAGTGGAAACATATATCTTGCTTTTATCTTAATTATGTTGGATTAGGGTTATCTTCGATACGAAACTTTAAAATGTGACGCAAGAAAAATTGAATTTTAAATTAGAATTTTGTACAGCGTGATTTGTTTTTATTACCCCTCCCCCCAGTTTTTTAATATTTTCATGAAAGGGTTAAATTTGATATTTTGACTTTTTGTTAAATTTGTTGTTCTCTCTTTAATTTTTTTTTTATAAGTTTTGGATCTTTCAACAAGACTGAGATTTGAGTTTTCTACAATGCGTTTTTTCGGGATTGAAAAAAACCTAGTTTTTAAAAATATTTTCAAGAAAGGGAAATAACATTTTTATTTTTGTTGTTCTCTAGCTGCGTATTGACACTTTTCTTTGTCTTTCAACAAGATTAAGCTCTATTTTACTGCAGCACAATTGCTTATACTTTAAATTGTCCCCTCGCTGGATTGAGCAAGTTGTTATAGATGGTGTTTCTGCGTTGCCAATCTTTGTCAATTATCCTGATCTCCTACTAGGGTGCACCACTGTGAGATAGATCTACTGTCTCACCTCTCATACTGTAAAGTAAATACATTCAAATAAAATATCCTGCTTTAAAATAATATTTCTTATTTACATATGCAAAATGTATTCATATTTTCTTTAATTATTTATATTTTAATTACCCAATACTCAGAATCATTTTTAAAAGCTCTTGTGGTAAAGACACCTTTACATTAATGTGATATTTTATAGAAAAAAAGCAGCTTTCATTGTCCGTTTTTCTACATTATAACTCCAAGAAAACGTTATCAACAAATGATTTCAGAATATTAGAGCTTTATATTTTACTTTCTCATTTCCTGTTTACTTCTTAGTCTTGCTTTGTACTTTTAGGTTCTTTTCCCATTTGAAATCCTGTCTTGCTATCTGTACTATCCAAATTCATTCATCATTTAGCAAAGCAACAACTTTTTCAAATAGGTTGTAACAAAGCATTTATCATTTGTAAGCAAAATAACCATTTGTCTCTAAACCCTTTCCTCAGAGTAACCGAGAGCACTATCCATTCATCCACCCCATTTCCTAACATATCCAGCCAATCATCACTCACTCGTCTGCATTCCACACCAATTGAATTTCGACACGAACACAGACTCCCGCAGTCAGAGGAGCAATCTCTGGTGGAATGGGGAGCTATGATGTCACCTTTCCTCCCACGTCGTCTCATTTTTTATTTTTCGTTATCCAGCCTCGTTTTCCTTTTCCCTTTCAAGTTTCCGCTAATCGTATTATCGTGCCTAGTACCAATTTAGAGTGGGGATGTCACCAGGGCTGTTACCAGGGTAATGCTGCTTATTAGCATCTTTTCGCTTAGAAGTGTTGCTCAAAAGGGTGTCAGGAGTTGGACCTTTAATTTGCAGTCGCGAATATCGAAATGAATGTTCTTCCGTTTTCATTTACGTTCATTAAGGTGTTTATTAGGAGATGACGGTTACTACCCTCTCTAAGTAACATACGTTTACCATGATGAAGATTTAAATAGAAGTAGAGAGAGGAAAAACTGAGTGAGAATTTAATAATTCGCTTTTAAACGTCCTTTTGAAAGCAAAGCATATTTTGAGACACAATTGATTCAGGAGTTGAGATGTTAATAAAATGTTAAATGGGGTGATGTGTTTGTAATGAACATATTGTAAAATTTGACTCGTAATTGTACAACAAAAGAAATGAAAGTAATTAAATATATATTATTACGATAGAATGGGATGTTGCTCGTTTATACCAACTGTTAAGATTTAGAATCGATCGGATCGAAAGATTGGTCGATTTTCAAGATATAATAACCAAAGGAATTGGCACATAATAGCATTGCTGATAGACAGTTGTTGAATATTAATTTGTAGAACAATCATGAAGAACTACTTAGTAAAATAGATTTGATGATATAAAAGAAATTTTTCGAAAAACAATTCTTGGAATATTCTTTCCATTGGAGAAACTTGGTAATGCGTAATAAGTAGAAATGATTAACTGTATATTAGAAATGCCTATGTATTAGAAATGAACTATACCTATACGCAAATTGTAAAATAATACTGTATATTATTTAAAAGATCATTATACTATATGTTATCATAATGTGTATCATTATATATTAGCAGAAAAAATATAATATTTTTGGTTTTCATGTTTTTAATCCTATAGCAATAAATGACCATTAATTATTCGTAATTCAATGGGATTTAATTATTCGTAATTAAAATGTTTGACGTTATTGAAACACCAAAAAAATTCTATTTGGAAATTTAATAATCAATAGACTTTTCTTCTTCTTCAATGGTACGATAGTCGCATGGTGGGCCAAGGCCTTCTGCCAGATTCCAAAACATGACATGTTGTTTTCCTTTTTAGGAGCGTAGGGTTTCTAGTCCTACCCCCAACGCTCTACAGACAGACAAGACAGGGATCTATGGTTTATAGTTGATTCTGAACCACTACAAGTCTCCATGCCACCGAAACCTGTAGTGCAGTCCTCCTCCAGTCCGAAACCTGTGGTGCCGAACACCAGAGAGTCACTCGGTCATCAGGCCACATAAATATACCTTTACTTTTGTATAATATTTTATAGGAACAATTATTTTTAATTGTCCTGTAGTCTTTCCAAATTATTTTTATAAGTAGCATAGTAACAATGGCTCCAGAAATTTTGAGTTTTGTCTTTCCCTTAAGAGTTCTTTCTACCCTATTATTACATTTTCTCATCACTTGCTGTCAAAACTGTCATTAATGACTATCGCTGAACCTTATTATTATTATTTTGCAAAACAGCAAGATTCCTAAGTGGATTCCGATGGCACCCAACGTTTGTAGACAGACGAAAAATTATTTATCTCAGAACAACCGACAGCCCTTCCCACCAAAAAGAAAACCCCTTTTATGGATACATCTAGCCAACCACCGCTCTATCTCTTTCTTTCTCGTCTGGATTCCACATTAATTGAATTTCGATAGCAACACTGGTACCGACTATTCAGTGAATATCCTCTAAAGGAAGCCATTGAAAGAGGAGGCACCACCCTTCATTTTTTTTATTCGTTTGCTCTTTCCCTTTTGAGTTTCGGCTAATCGCATTATGGCTTCCAGCACCTTGTCAGAGCGGGATTCGTAATATTTGCTGATTGGCATCCTGTCCTTTAAAAGTGATAGGAATGGATGCCAGTATTCGGTACAGCTAATATGCAGTGAGGAACGAGGAATGAATCCTCATCCGATTTAATTTATTTTAATTAATTAGATAATTAGAGGAGAACTGTAATTATGCTAATAGAGATAACGGTAACTATGCCTTCCAAGTAATACACATTTACCACAATTAGGAATCAAACGGAAATAACGTTGTTGGACTTGGATGATAAACAAATCGCTCATAACCATAACCATGTTTCGATTATTAAAAAGACAGGCAATTAAATTGAAGTTTTAAATATTAATAAAGGGAAAGGAATGCGAAATAATTTATCAATGAAAAGGCTAGTTAGAAAGAGAAACACTCTTACATTACATTTACCTTCTGATCATTTTTAAAACTTGGATAACACGGGAAAAATTTATTTCCAGTGGCAAGGCAATACAAAAAGGGGGGAAATACTGAAAAAAAGAAAAAAGAAAATGTATGCATATATTTTAACAGAGTTGCCCGAAGTCATTGCCTTAAGACTTTTCTAGTTCGCCAGTATCTCGGTCTCGGATATGTCATGAACTGCCAAACCACGAAGGAGATGATCACGGTTCAATAGTTCTGCCAAATCCCGAAAAGGACAGTTTGGTTGGTCGAAAATCCCAATGCGATTTAGATGTTCATTAGATTAGGTCTTTTTGATTGAGAAAATTCACCAGCATTCCGTTGCAATATACGCAGGACAATAGGACGGTCATGCCGAAAACTGTAGACCACTCAGCTGTATAGAACTCGTTCAAGGTACCCCACTGGGAGGTAGATCTACAATTGCACCCCAAAAAATTTGAAAATAAATCCTCCTATTTGAAAAATACGAAAACATTAAAAAAATAAATTTACTACATTTATTTCTGTTTTGAACTTTACACATTTGACACACACACACTCACATTTAAAACACACAAACACACACACACACACACACATTCACACACACACACACATATATATTGTGAATGATTCTCACTCTCATATATAAAATTATAAAGAGAGAGCATCATTCTTCAATAACAAATTCACATAAATATTACCTTTTATTTCTTTTTAATTGTGTGCAACTTTTGGTCATTATTAAAACAAAACATGATTTTTATATATCAAAGATTTATCCAAAAATTGTTCGTAGATTTATTCTTGTAATACAAAAGGATCCAATTCTGTAAGTGTTGTTTATGAATTCCTTAAGCACGTCTCTTTATAATAAAACAAAACACAGATAAATTGAAGATGTTAATTGCAATCATTTTGTAAAAAAATTTAAATGATTACCAAATTACATAGTTTTATTTTCCTATAGAGTTATCTCACCCAAATTCATTCCAAACGAGAAATTTTGATGGAATTTATTGGAATGCAAACTCAGCTCTTTCATTTTTACACACTAACTAGAACAACTATAAAAAATGTAGATCATTACAATTTTTGTATCATGTTATTTAGCTAGAAAGTATTCTAGTTAATCACATATAATTTAATAAACTTTTCTACGTTATAACAGTACTATAACGTTTTTCTATTAGAAGTCTAGACGACAGGCTAACAAAGCTGACTAGAAAATTGTCTTTGACCATCAGAAAGATTAATGATGCAACTAAAATAGTTAAACTGGATTGATATATCGTAACTTTTATCCTTAACCTTTTTCTGTTTATTTACATATACTAAAATAACTTTTTAAAATTATAAAAGTAATTATACTTCTATTAACTGAACCAATAATTGAGGGCTGAAAGTACCGAACTCGAACCAGCACTTTTTTCCACAGAAATTACACGTTAATATTTCTTTCCAAGCTTTGCTTTTAACCATCACGAATGTCTTTATCATTTTCTAAATATTAGCTGCTTAAAAAATCCCATTTCACTTTTTCTAACATGCTATTCATTCTTCCGATAGATGTGACAGAATTGCCTTTTTTTTCTCTTTGGTTTTCCGCCATTTTATTCGTCGGCCAAGAAATAAGCGCTGCATGATAGTGATAAGGGAAAGATTTATGGTGCAACATAACTTTGTGCTAACTTATTCCACCACGGCGGAATATTCTGTTACGCGTTGGTTTTTATGTCGTAACGAACTCACTAACCGTTAAAAGCGAAATAAATGTGATGGAAAAGTTGGTAATTTTTATGTTTTAAGATACACTGCAAATTTTTTTTTTGTGAAGCAATAAAAAATATAGATTTTTTGCCATCTTGTTCACGAGGTGCTTTTTAAAATTTCCGATAATTGTCGAAGTGGAAACGGATATCTTGTTTTTATCTTAATTACGTTGGATAGAAAAGTTATCTTCGATATGAAACTTCAAAAAGTAAGACCTTAAAATTGAATTTTAAATTAGAATTTTCAACAATAATTTTTTTTTTGGGAGAAAAATATCCCTAGTTTTTAAAAAATATTTTCATGAAAGGGAAATAGAATTTTGTTAAATTTGTTGTTCTCTCTTTACTTCTTTTGTTATGTTTTGCCACTTTTCTTTGTCTTTCAATAAGAATAAGCTCTATTTCACAGCAGCACAATTGTTTATGCTTTAAATTGTCACCTCGCTGGATTGAGCATGCTGTTATGGATGGTGTTCTTGTGTTGCAATCTTTGTCAATTATCTTGATCTACTATCAGGGTGCACACCACGGTGAGATAGATCTACTGTCGCCCCCTCATACCCCTCATACACCCTCATACTATTCAAATAAAATAACCATGTTTAAAATAACATTTCTTATTTTCATATGCAAAACTTATTCATATTTTATTTAATTATTCATATTTTAATTATTCAGTGCTCAGAAAATAATACTAAACATTTTTAAAACTCTAACAGTGAAGTCACTTTTACATTAATGCAACATATTATAGAAACAGACAACTTTCGTTGTCTTTTTTTTCTATACTACAACTCCAAGAAATTGTGATCTCCAAATGGCTTCAGAATATTAGAGTTTTGTTTTTTACTTCTTCCTCTTTTCTTTCTTTTAGGCTCTTTCCCTATTTCATATTCTTTCTTGCTATCTGCACTAAACAAATTCCTTTATCTTTTAGTAAAACCCCAGCTTTTCAAATTGGCAGTGACAAAGCATTTATCATTTGTAAGCAAAACAACCATTTGTTTCTAAAACCGTTTCCTCAGAGTAACCGAGAGCACTATCCCTTCATCCACCCCATTTCCTAACGTATCCAGACAATCATCACTCACTCGTCTGCATTCCACATCAATTGAATTTCGACACGAACACAGACTCCTGCAGTCAGATGGGGCAATCTCTGGTGGAAAGGGGAGGTATGATGTCACCCTTCCTCCCACGTCGTCTCATTTATATATATTTTTTTATTCTTTTCCTTTTCCCTTTCAAGTTTCAGCTAATCTTATTATCGTACCTAATACCAATTTAGAGTAGGGATGTCACTAGGGCTGTTACCAGGGTAATGCTGCTTATTAGCACACTCTCGTTTAGAAGCGTCGCTTAAAAGGGTGTCAGGAGCTGAAACCTTTAATTTGCAGTCGCGAATGTTGAAATGAATGTCCTTCCGATTTCATTTACTTTCATTAAGGAGTTTATTATGAGATGACGGTAACTACCCTCTCTAAGTAGCATACATATACCGTAATGAAGATTTAAATAGAAGTAGCGAGAGGGAAAGCTGAGAGAGAATTTAAGAATTCGCTTTTACACATAATGGTGAATGTAAAGCATATTTAGGGACACAATTGATTTGGGAGTTCAAACGTTAATAAAATGATAAGAATGGGGTGACGTCTTTGTAATGAATAGATAGTAAAAGTAGACTCCTAATTATCGAAAAACAGAAATTAGTTGAATTAAAAATTTGTTATCAAGATAGAATAGGATGTTGTTGGTTTAAACTAACTGTTTAAATTTGGAATCGATCAAATCAAAAGATCGATTGGTTTTCATGTTATAATAACCACAGGTATTGGCACATAATAGATCTACCATTTGATAGTTGATGAATATTAATTTATAGAATCACCATGAAGAACTGATTGGGGAAATAAATTTGATGCAAAACGGGAAAAAAAAGATGAAAATTTTCCAAAAAACATTTTGGAATATTCTGTCCATTGCAGAAAACTGTGCATATGCAATATGCAGAAAATATTTAATGAATTAGAAATTATTTCATGATTAAATATGTATCAGTGTTTAAATATTAATACAAAAACATTTGCACAAATTGAAATATATTAATGTATATTATCTAAAATGTGTATTAATATATGCTAGCAGAAAATGTATAATGTTTATTTGGTATCAGTGCTTCTAATCTTATAGTAATAAATGGCAATTAACGAAGATATATTATGATATGATAAATTGTAATTATTATATAGATCTATAAGAAAAAAAAAACTCAGTACCAAGCTAATAATATTTTTTAGTTAGGCATTTGACTTATTATATTGACTCCTATTATGAAAAACAAAAAATACTAACATTTAATACTGACAGGGGTAATTTTCCTATCTATATTTTTATTGATCTAGGAAGTGTTAATAAAAAAAGTTTTATTTCAGTTATACTTGATTTAACGCATTAAAAACTAAAATTTATTAGTAAGATATTATTTTTATAATTAATAGAAATAAATATTTGCTAATATTATTGACTATAAACATCCATTATTCACAAATCAAATGTTAGAACATTAATACACCACAAAACTCGATTTAAAAACTTAATAATAAATGCACTTTTCTTCTTATTCAGTGGAGGAATGGCCGCATGGTGGATCAAGGCCTACTGCCAAATTCCGGAATATGAGATATTGTTTTTCTTTTTAAGGGTAGGGTTGCAAGCCCTACGCCTAACGCTCTACAGCTATATTAGACCGGAATATACAGCTTAAATTAGATTTTGAAACACTACAAGCATCCGTAGCCCCGACGGGACATGGCTCCGACGGGATTATTATACGACGGGATTATTTTATTTTAATTACTACAACTCCAAATTATTTTTATAAGTAGCACAGTAACAAAATAGCTAGTGAGTTTGTGTTTTGTCTCTCCCTTAAGAGTATTCTTTCTACCCTATTATTATATTACCTCATCACTCGCTGTTAAAACTATCATTGATGACTATAGCCGAACCTTATTATTATTATTATTATTTTTGCAAAACAACAAGATTCCTAAGAGGATTCCGATGGAGTCCATCCTTCGTGGCCAGACGAAAAATTATTTATCTCAGAACCTCTTCTCAGAACAATCGAATGCTCTTCCCACCCAAAAGAAAACCCCTTTTCTGGATACATCTAGTCAGCCATCGCTCTGTCTCATCTGAATTCCACATTAATTGAATTTCGATAACAACACTAGTATCCACTATTCAGTGAATATCCTCCAAAGGAAGGAATTCAAAGGGGTGGCCCCACCATTCATTCTCAATTCTTTTTTTATTCTTTTGCTGTTTCCCTTTTGAGTTTCGGCTAATCGTGTTATCGTCCCTAGCACCTTTTCTTTCAGAATGGGATTCCTAATACCTGCTGATTGGCATCTGTCCTTTAAAAGCGATAGGAATTGAATGCAAGTATTCAGTACAGCTAATTTGCAGTGAGGAATGAATACTCATCCGATTAAATTTATTTTAATTAATTAGGTAATTAGAGGAGAACTGTAATTATGCTAACAGGGATGATGGCAACTATGCTGTCCAAGTAATACACAGTTACCACTGTTAGGAGTCAAATGGAAATAACGTTGTTGGACTTGGATGATAAACAAATCACTCATAATCATAATCATGTTTCGATTATTAAAAAGACAGGCAATTTAATGGAAGTTTTTAAATATTAATAAAGGGGAATAATTGCGAAATAATTTATCAATGAATAGGCTAGCTAGAAGGAGAAACACTCCATTACATTCACCTTCTGATCGTTTTTAAGACTTAGAAAAAGCAGAAAAAATTTATTTCTAATGGCACGGGAATACAAAAAACGGGGAAATACAGAATAGAAAAAAAAAAAAAAAAAAATTGTATACAAAAGAGTTAAATAGAGTTAATTGATTGCTTTAACAGTTCTCTAGCTTGGTAGTATCTCGCCGTCTCGGATACGCCATGAAGTGCCAAGCAACGATGGAGATGAGCTCGGTTCATTAGTTCTGCCAAATCACCAAGAGGGCAGTTTGGTTGTGCGAAAATCCCAATGCGATGTAAATGTTCCTCAGATCAGTTCTTTTTTGGTGCAGATAAGTCACCAGTAATCCTTTACAATACAAGCTGGTCAACCGGACGAACATGCCGAACACTGTAGACGACTTCGCGCATTGTACGTTGCGCAATAGTACACCGCTAGGAGGTAAGTCTACATTGCACCCCAAAAAATTTGAAAATAAATCCTTCAATTTGAAAAAATACCAAAATATATATAAAAAAATTAAATAAATTGATTTCATTAATTTCTGTGTTGAATTTACTTATTTGAATTGACTTTTCTCATATTTAAAATAATAAAAGACAAAAAATTATTCCACAATAATAGATTCTGAAAATTTTGCCTTTTATTTCTTCTGAATTCTTTGCAACTTTTGAACCAATGTAATTAATGGCCCTGCATTATTAAAACAACATGCTCTTTATATATCAAAGATTTATCAAAAATTGTTCGTGGATTTATTCTTGTAATACAAAAGGATCCCAGTTCTGTAAGTGTTGTTTATGAATTCCTTAAGCACGTCTCTTTATAATAAAACGAAACATAGATAAATTAAAGATGTTAACTAAAATCATTTTGTAAAAAAATTTAAATGATTACCAAATTACATAGTTTTGTTTACCTATAGAGTTATCTCATCCAAGTCGAGTTCGAAACGAAAAATGGTGATGGAATTTATTGGAGTGCAAACTCAGTTCTCTCATTTGTGAGCTCTAACTACATCACTTACAAAGAAAAATAGATAATTATAATTTTTGTATTATGTTATTTAACTAGAAAGTATTCTAGTTAATCCCATCTAATTTAATAAACTTTTCTACATTATAACAGTACTATAACTTTTTTCTATCAGAAGTCTAGATGAAAGGCTAACAAAGCTGACTAGAAAATTGTTTTGGCCATCAGAAAGATTAATGATGTAACTAGAATGATTAAACTAGATTGATATATCGTAACTTTTATCCTTAACCCTTTTTCTGTTTATTTATGTATACTAGAATAATTTTTTTAAACTAGAAAAGTAATTATAGTTCTATCAACTGGACTCTACTAAACCAATAATTGAAAGCTGATTCAGTACCTAACTCGAACCACTATTCAAGAAGAATTTTTTTCCACAGTTGCACGTTAATATTTCTTTCCAAGCTTTTCTTTTAACCATCGCGAATGTCTTTATCATTTTCTAAATATTAGCTGCTTAAAAAATCCCATT
The DNA here is from genome assembly GCA_021605075.1 of Caerostris darwini. Taxonomy (NCBI): domain Eukaryota; kingdom Metazoa; phylum Arthropoda; class Arachnida; order Araneae; family Araneidae; genus Caerostris; species Caerostris darwini. Next base: position 35,492 of record BPLQ01012188.1, on the reverse strand, counting down.
TCTCTTTTTCGTACATGCTATTCATTCTTCCGATAGACGTGACAGAATAGCCCTTTTTTTCTCTTTGGTCTTTCGCCATTTTATTCGTCGGCCAAGAAATAAGCGCTGCATGATGGTGATAAGAGAAAGATTTATGGTCCAACATAACTTTGTGCTAACTTATTCCACCATGGTGGAATATTCCGTTACGCGGGGTTTTTTATGTCGTAACGAACTCACTAACCGTTAAAGGGGAATAAAAGTGATTTAAAAGTTGGTAATTTTTATGTTTTAAGATATCCTTGCAATTTTTTTTTGTGTGAAGCAATAAAAAATATAGATTTCTTGCCGTCTTATTCATGTGGTGCTTTTTAAAATTTCCGATAATTGTAGAAGTGGAAACGGATATCATGCTTTTATCTTAATTATGTTGGATCGAAAAGGGGCAATCTTCGATATGAAACTTCAAAACGTAAGACCTGAAAATAGAATTTTAAATTAGAGTTTTCTACAATGCATTTTTTTTCTTTATTAAAATCTCCAGGTTTTAATATTTTTATGAAAGGGAAGTCAGTACCTTTGTTAAATTTGTTGTTCTGTCATTAATTATTTAAACATTTTGTCACTATTCTTTGTTTTTTAACAAGACTGAGACTCTCTTTCACTGGAGCAATATCTTTCTCAACGAGAAATTGCCACATCACTGGATTGAGTAAGTTGTTATGGATGATGTTCTTGTGTTGCTGTTCCCCACCAAGGTATTCCGATCTAATAGGATTGGCTTCCAATAATTGACTGACTACTGAGTATCTGACGTTTATCGATCAACAAGACTGGTCTCCACATTATTGGAGCAGAAATGTACGTACTTATCTCAACGATAAAATGTTGTTATGGATGATGTTCTTGTGTTGTGAAGTTCTGATTCTGATCTGATAGAATTTGCTTTCAATAATTGCATGACTAACGACTCTCTGACATTTATCTTTCAACAAGTTTGGGATCCATTTCACAGGAGCACACCTTCCTCTACGAGAAATTTCCACATCGTTGGATTGAGCAATTTGTTATGATATGCGCTGACAAGCTCTGTCAGGTATCTTGATTTGATAGGATTTGTTTCCAATAATTGTTTGATTAAGGACTCTCTGACATTTATCTTTCAACAAGTCTGAGCTCCATTTCCCTGGAGAACAATTGCTAATATCTTTCTCAACGAGAAATTGTTACATCGTTGGATTGATCAAGTTGTTATGGACGAGGTTCTTTTGTTACCATGTTACAACTCAGGTATTCCGATCTAATAGGATTGGGTTTCAATAATTAATTAATTGAGCGTATCAGATTGCTGTATATCTGGCATTTATCGTTCAACAAGTCTGCTCTCCATTTTATTGAAGCATTAATGTAAGTACTTTTCTCAAGTATAAAATGTTGTTATGAATGATGTTCCTGTGATGCCACACTCTGTCAGGTATCCTGATCTTATGGATTTGCTTTCACTAATTGCTTGACTAACGACATTTATCTTTCAACAATGTCTCGACTTCACACGAGCACAATTGTTCGTACCTTTCTCAACGAGAAATTACCACATCACTGGATTGAGCAAATTGTTATGGATGATGTTTTTCTATTGCCATGCTCTACCCAGGTATTACGATCTAATAGGATTGGCTTCCGATATTTGTCTGACTACTGAGTATCTGACATACATCGATCAAAAAGACTGGTCTCCACTTTACTGGAGCACAAGGTATACGTACTTTAATTTCTCAACGATAAAATGTTGTTATGGATGATGTTCCTGTGTTGATAATCTTTGTCAGGTATCTTGATCTGATAGGATTTGCTTCCAATAATTGCTTGACTAACGACTATCTGACGTTAATCTTTCAACACGACTGAGTTCCAATTCACTAGGGTCATATGAAAGATTTGGTTTACAAACAGAAGTAGAAAGATCTTATTAGCCTCAAAAGGCCCATAACTGACGCATTTGCAAACATTAGAAAAAAAAAACTCTTGAATTTGTAATTGACAACTTTGTGACTAGGTTGCATATCACTCATTTATTGTATCACATCTGAAGGTTAGCACTTCAAACACCTTTTCCATTAAATCATTTTTCCACGTTCTTTTCAATAAAAAAACGTTTGTAACGCTACCTACAACGGCCCAAAAGTTATTTCAGTTAAAAATTGTAAGTTTCCAAAAAATCACCCTGCATATACTATCATTTATCAAAGAAATATTAATAAACTCATAGGCATATTGCTCTTTGATCATACTGTATTTTCTAGTTTGGTTCGGTTAGCTATGTTGAATACGTGTATTTTAAGTGAAGGGTTAAGTTTTAATTTGTATACCAAGAATATCTGCAATGGTATGGAAAATATCTCTTTCCTATGAAGATGTAAACTAATATACTTTTCATCAAACTAACAACCCAGTTAGCACCTAAATACGGAAACCATCATTATTTTCCTTAAGTAAACAGCTAGTTCCTCAGCAAGCTTTACTGCTAACGAAGAACCACACCTTCTCAAAGACATCATCTCCCCGTGGAGCTTTTGGGGACATAACCATCTTCCCACCGACTGTTATACTCTCCGAATAGATCTCCCCATTTTACAAGTTATGGAGATGTGATGTCTTTCTGAGGAAATATGGCCTCGTAAAATAACATGCCAGTCGCAGTAAAAAGGGCCCACTTTCCGCCGTCTAAGGCGATCATCCTCTTTATGATCGAACACAGTTATCCTTCGATGTAAATCGATTCGCCCAAAGGCGATATTTATGTATCGATATTTATTTATACCCGCTTATTTATTTGGGAGTATATCTTACGAGAAGGGACGCTTTCTGACGTGGCAAGATAAAACCCGCGTCAGAAAGCCCTATGAAGTATAAATTAATGCTGATCTTAAAATCGATACGGGAATGTCTGTGAGAGATAGAATGCACTTGCCCAAACTAAATATCAATGTCAGTTTTGATATAATTAAGATGCCTGGCTTTCCTTAAAGTCCGGAAGTTTTCAGTCATTTTTAAGGACTTATCTAAGAAGTTGGGTCGTTTAATGAATTGCATTTTTCTTTAACCTTTGGCCTTCTTATCATTGGGTTAATAATGAGGAAGATTAATCAAAAATGAAAATTTCAACTTATAACTTCTGATAACTCTTTTTTCGTTATTTTTTGGAATCTTTGTGAATTTGATTAAAGTGATCAACAGAGAGACTAGTACATTGCCATATTCTCTCCAGGAAGTGTTTTATATGTAATGCATATAAAAAAAGCTTATTTTACTTGCTACTTTTTTAATCCTTCTTTGCTACTTTGCAACGTGATTACATAAAATAAAACATTTTTAGTTATAGGAAAGAAAGATTGGTGGATAGTGCAAATTATAATTTAACTACTTCGCAAGGAAAATTTATTTTGAATTAATATTTATAAACAAAAAGGATTTTGAAGCATACAAAATATATTAAAGGACACAATCACATAAAGTTAAAAAATTTTAATTTCAAGAAATTTTTTAAGTCAAATTAAAAATATAAACAAAGGGAACACGATACTATATGGGCGCCAAATACAAAATAAGTTTTTGATTTTATTAGACAATATATTACAATTTTTTCGAGATTCTGATCACACACCAGGTAAAAGAATAATGAATTCAATAAAAAAAAAATTGCGCACTAAGTGTCCTGTTATTGTTGTCGAATTTTTTGAAGATAACTAGGTAATTAAATATCACGGGCCTCCTGTATAATATTGGCTATACTGATTGCCAGCTTGGAATATAAATCTTCATCCGAGGAATGGTCCAGACAATGCATGGCGGCTGAAACAGCTGGGCAATCAAAGACAGGATGAGGAGTAAGCTCAACATCAGGGCAGTTGCCAGAGTTTTGGTATTTTTTAACGCCAGCAGCAGAAATTTTCATATTTTTGTGGTGCTGCATCCTTATTCTTGTGAGAGTAGTGCTATTTTTCTGTCTACATTTAGTTCTGTAATTTGATATTTAGTTTTGATCTTAGAAGAAATCATAAATGTAGATTTTTACAAGGCATTTGCATCTGCGAAGGAAGCAGGAATGGTAGTCTGAACCAGACTTCTGGCCTACTTCGCCAAAAATCTTTCAATTTAGAGATATAGTGTTCAAGATCATATTTGAGAACCTTTATAAAGAGCCTCTAAGGCAAACATTGAGTCAGTAAAGATAGTAATTCCATTCATTTGTTAGGATGGAGGTAGTCTGAGGTAGTTCTCAAGTGCCTTTTGAATGGGTATCAGTTCTCTTTTGAAGTTTGATGCAATTTTTCCAACATCAGCAGTAATTTGAAATCTTTTCCCGTCGGGGAGCAGCAAAACAGCTCAATGGCTCAACAGCTTACAAAACGTTGAGTCGGATGATCCATCAGTGTAGGCAGTGATGTGATTGTGTGATGAAAGGGAATTTGTACTAAGTGTCATAATATTTAAGTTATGTTAAAACCCAACATCACACACACACATTTTTAATTAACAATAAAAACAGAATTTCTAAAATTATTACAGTTTATGTAAGAGAAAAATATAATTCATATTATTGTTTAGGTCATTGAAAAAAACTCAAAAACAAATTAATAGCATTAAATATTTTTACAACTTTGGTCTTTATTTATAAGAATAAATTAATAGGAATTACTTAATATGATTAAAATTTTTATTCTTTAATTAAATAATCTGTATGAATTATTAAAAATTTGATATTTATTTTTAAATTTATGTATAAGTTTTATTTTATTGTTAATTTTAGCACACTTTATTGACATTTATTAAATTCTAAACTGCTATATTAGTTTTAAGAATTTAACACCTTAATGAAGTATTTTTTATCCCAATTATCATTTATCAACCAAAATTAGGGTTTAATATTTTATTTATCCCTCTTTATTGATCAAATCCTCTTTTCTGCACTGAATATTATCAGCTATGTAAAAATCAGAATAAAAGTTTTCCCTACATAGAATGTAACAGCAGGAAATTGAACACAAATGTTGCAACAGCAGGTAATGAGGTTCAATAAAGTGACATGACATTTACTGCGTAGCTCTCCTTTCTCAGAAACTAAGTTTCAGAAAATGTTGCGTGGATTGCAGTGAGTTACGAGATCGTTTACTCTGAAAGAGTGGAAACAAATGGAACTTACAAACTATTTTACTAGAACTATTATGTTCCAATGCTTAGTAGAAGATTATGAGACTAGTATGTGTTTGAAAGATGATCCTTTTATCATGGACGCCAAGGAAAGCTACACTGGTTTTATTAAAGAAAAAATAAGCTTATTAAAACAATCAAATGGTAATTAACTGTAGAACCATAAAGGTAGAGTAAAATAAATGTGGTATAAAATTGAAATTGTAGAGTAAAGTAAAGGTAGAGTAAAATAAATGTGGTATAAAATTGAAATTGTAGAGTAAAGTAAAGGTAGAGTAAAATAAATGTGGTAGAAAATTGAAATTGTAGAGCAAAGTAAAGGTAGAGTTAAATAAATGTGGTAGAAAATTGAAATTGCAGAGTAAAATAAATGTAGTAGAAAATTAAAATTGTAGAGAGTAAAGGTAGAGTAAAATAAATGTGGTAGAAAATTGAAATTGCAGAGTAAATGTAGAGTAAATGTAGAGTAAAATAAATTGGGTAGAAAAATTAAATTGTAGAAAGAAAATGTAGAGTAAAAAATGTGGTAGAAAAATGAAATTGTAAAAAGTAAATGCAAAGTAAAATAAGTGTGGTAGAAAAGTGAAATTGTAGAGTAAAATAAATATGGTAGAAAACTGAAAATGTAAAGTAAAATAAGTGTGGTAAAAAAAGGAAATTGTAGAGTAAAATAGATGTAGAATAAATAAATGTGGTAGAAAATTGAAATTGTAGAGTAAAGTAAAGGTAGAGTAAAATAAATTGCTTTAAAAAAGGAAATTAAATGTGTTATGTCAGCCGTTGAGAAAAAAATATGCTCCAGGTTATTTTGTGATAATAATTAATAATTCGATTTTAAATTATGATTGCCAAGTTTCATCATAAAATTATATAGAACTAAATAATTCAATTTAGCCATATATATCGTCGTCACAGCCGAAAGGGCCATTAAAAAATATAATAAATGAAAAAATTCGTAATTTGGAAGAATTTTTAAAATATTAAAATACTATTGATATGCTTAATTATTATGCTCAAAACTATGATTCACACACATACTCAGTTCTTATATTAGACAGAAGAAAATCCAGTCAGTATTATGATAAAGGGAGAAAATTGTTTAAGGAAATATTTAGGACAAATCCGACTGAAACAGAGCAAAATAAATTATCACATATTCAAATTTTAGGCATATCTCCTAGCCAAATGTAATTTAAATTATTCAGAAGATTTAGAAATTACAAATAAAATTAATCTAATGTTCCGGTTGTTGTTCTAATGCAACTAGCAATACAGAGACAGTTCATCTTTATGGCATAAGCAAGAGTTGCGGTGCTGTTACTCATTTAGCACTACCAAGGGGGCACTGTAGTTTGAAGATATGCTATTACCCCAATCAATTTTTACTATCTCGCTGCATTTTAAATTATTTTCTTAGGCATCCTAAAGATTTCATTTCATATTAAATATAGCAGTTTTTAATATTATTTTAAGTAGCATAGAGGTAAGGTAAGTAGTAAACGATTTATATTAATCAGATTTTGTATATTTATTAATTGTTTGAAAATGGGCATTAAGTTTAAAAATTCAATAAAATATACTTTTACAAATAGAATATTTGTTTTAATGTAAACTCTTTATTATATAACAACATTATTAAAAATATTTTTGGAATTAAAATAAATTATTAATAAAATAATTTATTATTAAAAAAATTTATTAAAATTATTAAAATAATAATTAAAATAATTAAAATAATTAAAATAATAATTAAAATTAATATTAAATAATAATTAAAATAATTAATTATTAAAATAAATTATAAATTATTAATATGAATTAAAAATATTTTCATTTATTTGGAAATACTTCATAATTCGACGTATTATTTCTTAAATTTTAATTTTCCATTAGCTAATGAAATTTTAAAATGTGGAAGGTTATGAATATATTTAAGAGGAATTATTTTACATATTATAGTAATTTATTTCCCAGAGTTATGAAAAAACTATAGATATCTTATCACTGAAATATGAATTGTTTTTGAGTATTAAATATTTTTACAGCAAAAATGTTTTCTAATTTTTTATCCGATTGAAGATATAATTAATGTAATTTAATCATGTAATTATTTTAATTTAATTATCATGTACTTATCCCAAAAAAGTTAGTAACTGATGTAATTCTGATGTATATCAACATCAGGAATTAAACTTCAGTATAAATTTTGACTTTTAATGAACAATAAAACATAATTAGAGAATTAAATTTTAGATATTTACAGTTATAGCAAAATAATTTACAGAAAGTTTGAGTGATTTACGAAATCAAAACTGTTTAAGATGCTGAAATAAAACTTAATAAGTTGTGATAAGATTTTTAAGGATAAGTTAATGCCATAACCAAAAGCATTTAGCTAATACTTGTCAATTTCAGCAATAAAAATGTCTTTTAATTTAATATAATTTTTAAATATTAAAGAAAATAATGATAATATTAAATAAATTATGATAAATATTAAATAAACTACGATAATATTAAATAAATTATGATAATATTAAATGAATTATGATAATATTAGTTATGATAAATTTTAAATGAATTACGATAAATGTTAAATGAATTATGATAAATATTAAATAAATTAGGATAATATTAAATTATGATGAATATATTAAATGAATTCTGACATTAAATAAATTACGATAATGTTAAATAAAATGTGACAATAAATAAATTATGATAAATATTAAATAAAATATGACAATATTATGATATTAAATGAATTATGATAATCTTAAATAAGATAAATATTAAATTATGATAACTATTAAATGAATAATGATAATCTCAAATAAATTGATAAATATTAAATTATGATAACTATTAAATGTATTATGATAACATTAAATAAATTATGATAATTTTAAATAAATTATGATATTTTAACTGAATTATGGTATTTTAACTACATTATGATAATATTAAATAAATTATTTTTATAATAATAAAAATATCATGGTGTATTATACTAATATTTGGAATTCAAATATGCATTGTAACGGAAAGAACACCACACTGAAGAATTATATGGCATAATTCATATCAGACTTATTCTAAAAAGTCATACACAAGAAAAGATAAGAAAATCTCGATAAACACATCAAGAAAAGATATCCATCTATTCATAAAGAAATGGGCAAACTTCCAGAAAAAGAAATAAATGTTTTTACTTAAGAAGAAATTTTCTAGACTTCTTTTATATGGATAATGTTGATGTTTGCATGCAATGAAATTCAGACATCTGTCTCAAAAACAGATTTATTCCCAGGCGTTCCCAGCCTCATTTTATAATGAATGTTATTTTTCAAAACAAATCCATTTTGGAAATGTAATTCTTGTATAAATATATTTGAACGACTAAAACTAGTAAATAACTTTGAATCGTAAGTATGGGAAAACGAACACAATGTTAGAAAAATAAGAAGTTATTATATCGAATTATTTTCAATGTCTTTATTTTGTACTATTACTCTATTTTCCTAAATCGAAATATGTTTCGTGCAGCCTATAATTAAACTCCATTTTCTAGAAATGTTACATCTTTACTAAGATTCTATGATACTTGCTTATAAAAATTTAATGAACTTAATTTTATGGGCCTGTTGCGAATTATATTAGGAATTCGTAATTTTAAAAGAGGATTATGGTAGAAAATATATCACATGATATACATATTAATGTATGGTGTACAGTATGTATAAATGAGTTTTACACAATTTGACAGAGAAAATGCCATGAAGGAAACTCAATGAAGGATTGGTTAGATGGTCATGCAAACAGAATAGAACACACAGTTAAAGTATTTATGTGGGATGTCTATACTGAAGTTTTCTCACGTAACAAGTTGGAGGATATAAAAATAATAAGTAAGAAAGGAAATCATAGATGAGTTCCGTCATTACTTATTCAATCCCTTCTATTAGCTCACACTCTCCATATATATATATCTTGTTCAAATTTTCAATCGTTCATAAAACACTTTTCATTCATACACTCAAGTTCAAATACATTTTTTTTTGAACTTGCAATGGATGACACTGGATGTTAATACAGTTTTTTCAAATTTTAAGTCAGTAATTAAATTTAATTAATTAATTTTAGTGTTTTTTTTAGATTGTTAGTTGCATTAGTTGCATATATCTACCAATAGATGGTGCCAAATAAACTTAAAAAAATGAATGAAAATTATTTATAAAAAAACTTTCTGCAATAGAGTGAAAAAAAAGTAGGAATTGACTTTTAATTTTTTTTTTATTACTTGTTATCGTAGAAGGAAAGTAGGTTAGAGCTACTTTTTGTATTAAAAGACACAAGTCTGCTTATTTCTAAACACACATCAAAAAGGAATATGCTTATATATACTTTCAAAAGACAAAAAATTGTTTTGCCTCTCTACGGTCATTTTGTGCATATTTTAGGCTAATTAGACTGGGATCTACAGTTTACGTTGGATTCCTAACCACTCACAAGCGTCCATGCCACAGGAAGGATTCGAATCCGAAACCTATGACACCGAGAACCAGAGCACTAGCGGCAATTCAGGCCCCATTCTCAGTACTATTATTTATATTATTGTAAATTTTGATAATATAAATTATATTAAATTAAATTAAATTATAATTTATAGCTAAATAATTTTATAAGTTCCTTTGCAGAAAATTTGAATGATTTACACAATCGAAACAATTAAAGAGGGTGAGATAAAACTTAATGAGTTGTGATACACTTTTTAAGGATAAATTAATGTCATATTCAAAAATATTTAGCTAATACTTGTCAATTTCTCTACTAATAATTTCTTTTTATTTAATACAATTTTTGAATATTTAAGGAAATAATGATAATATTAAATTATATTAAATATTAAATGAATTATAATGTTAAATAAATCATGATAATATTAAATGAATTATGATAATATAAATTGAAATATGATATATATTAAATAAAATATCATAATATTAAATAAATATTTTTTTTAATAACGAAAACATTATGATGTGTATTATACTAATTATTGGAATTCAAATATTTATTGTAACGGTAAGAACACCACACTGAAGAATTATATGGCATAATTCATATCAGACTTATTTTAAAAAGTCATACACAAGAAAAGATAAGAAAATCTCGATAAACACATCAAGAAAAGATATCCATCTATTCATAAAGAAATGGGCAAACTTCCAGAAAAAGAAATAAATGTTTTTCCGCAGGAAAGTTTCTTGATTTCTTTTATATGGATAATGTTGAAGTTTGCATGCAGACATCTGTCTCAAAAACAGATTTATTCCTATGCGTTCCCAGCCCGATTTTATAATGAATGTTATTTTTCAAAACAAATCCATTTCGAAAATGTAATTCTTGTAAAAATATATTTGAGCGCTTAAAGCTATCAAATAACTTTGAATCGTAAGTATGGGAAAATGAACACAATGTTAGAAAAATAAGATTATATCAAAGTTAAATAAGTTATTATATCGAATTATTTTCGATGTCTTTATTTTGTATTATTACTCTATTTCCCTAAATCTAAATATGTTTGGTACCGACTATAATTAAACTCCATTTTCTAGAAATGTTACATGTTTACCAAGAATCTATAACATTTGCTTAGAATAATTTGATGGTATTTTTTTTGTCCCTCTTGCAAGTTATATTAGGAATTTTTAACTTTAAAAGAGAATGACGAGAATAGTATCACGGAATCATAAAATATATCACGTGATATACATATTAATGTGTGGTGTATGTATGTATAAATGAGTTTTACATAATTTGACAGAGAAAATGCAGCGCCATAAAATATTGTTTAGATGATTATGCAAACAGAATGGATACACAGCTGAAATATTTATGGGAAATCTATAATTATTTTTTTCACGTGATTAAGGAAGGAAATCTTTGATGGGTTCTGTTACTACCTATTATCGTAGATGTTTGGTTTGTCGCTCAACGGTCAACGGCTTGTGTATACGAGGGCTAAATAGACAGGGTCCTGTAGTTTAAAGGGGATTTCGAACCACGACAAACATCCATGGCACAGCCGGGACTTGAAACCGAAATACGTGGTACCGAGTGCCAGAGCGATAGGCACTGGGCCATTAGGCTATCGTAGAAGGAAATCTAGTATTCGAGTTATTTTTTGTTTCAAACGACATGTCTGGTTACTTTAATCCGTCCAGTCTGAAGGCATATGGTACTTTCATAATGAAAGTAATAAGTCCAATGGAATTAGCCCCATCCGCCCGAAGTTAAGCGGAATTTCAAAAGATAAGTCTTTAAAGGTAACCCGTCCAACCCGAAGGTACATGGCATCTGAATAACCATGTCGCACGGCAGCACTCTCTCCGGCTAAAGACGGTACCGCCTTATCGGCTCCCAGGATGGGGTGATTTGCAACAATGCAGCACCCTATCCTTTATTTGGCTGCCCTCAACTGGGCTTGCTTAACCCCCTTAATAAATGGGATGAATAAACACTGGGATTAATAAACAGGGGAGGAATTTCAAAAGATAAGCGAGAAATAATTCGTCCCGCCCGAGGGCCTGTCTCACCGCTGTCTAAACATATCTCAGATTATCTATTAGGAGTTGAACAATCCAACGCTTGGCGAATTCTGCTTCGCAATGATAGTTAGAGCCGATATCGAGGTTCAAAAAGAAGAGATACCCTCCCAACGACGCCAGTTTCGCTTTAGATAGTACATATGCCTAGTTTGTTCATTCTTATTTTTGCAACTGAAACATACTTACATGTGTTCATTGAGAAAGGGATTTGGAGAAGAGGGATTCAAGAATATTGTAATGTTCATCATCATCACATTTGGATGAGAGCTTTAGAAGACATGTGAAAACTAACCATAACTCACATTTGTTGATAGAATGTGCAAGCATGTAGAATGTATTGGGTGCTCCGAGATCGGGAAGAACTGTTTCGAACTTTTCTCGAACTGTAGCCCATTAAATGAACAGATAAACTATGATAAACTATGATAAACTATGTTTGCTCGTAAATGGGCAGTAGTCTTGCCACTCCATTTTCATTGCCATAAAGTCCTCGATACCAAATATTGTAATGGTCTCCCAATGATAGATGACTCACATGGTAAATGACTAAATATCACAATGTATTATACTAATCTACGAGTTTTACTTTTATTTCATTTATGAGACGACATGAGGACGGGTTCAATCTTTCACAATTGCTAAGCATCAACCAACCACTGAAACGATGATGTGGTATCACATTTTGGAGTGCCATCGCCTTCGACAGCGCCTCACCTCTGATGCATATCAGAGGCACAATAACAAGAGGGATATAGAGATACATGGATCATGTGTAGCCAAGTGCACTGCTTGCTGGAATTGTAGATACATGGAAAATTCTATTTTCAAACAGGATAATGACAAACCACATACGGCAATCAGCAGCAGGAAAGCCCTAAAAGGAACCCATATGCATTTTCCCACTGATTTTCCATCGATCTCAAATGAACGGTGGAGGATGGTTGCGAGCAAAACATCATCCATTCCTCAGCACAAAATCTGTACACTGATCATTTAATATAAGTACTCAAAGTGTTAAAGCGAGTAAAGCATAGAGTGGCAATATTTTCTAATGATCAAATGAGATATTCGATCCCTATTTGCATTATATTTTTGTTATTAAAAATAACCTATTTATTAATGTATTCTTTGTCTGTCTACCATTCTCAATGTTTCGTGGTGTTGCATTTCCTCTGTCATGGTGTTACATATATATAATCAAATTTCGGGTAAAATAATTAAAATCGGGTAAAATCATTACCAAACTCAAAATCAAACCAGCAAGCTCATAATCAACTATCTGTAATATAATACCTTATTATTTGAAATAATGGCTTTGTTATTTTAATATTTGTTTAAAAATGAAGCATTAATTGATGATATATAATTAATGAATTTATAATAAAGTAAAAAATATTTTTATTAATAATTTATTAATGTTCATAAAGAAAAAATGCACTTTCAGAATAGCATTGTGGCTGTAATTTTAATGCAGGCATCAAATCGTTAATGTATTATTTTTTCTAATTGATCTTCCAACATTTAATCTAATTTATGAATACGAACATATAAACTTTAGTACATTATAGATATCTTTTCTATATCTTATATCTTAAAATATCTTTTACCAAGCAAATCTATATTTTTTACTCATAGTGACAATAACATTATAACTCACAGTTCAGAACAGTTATATCGATAGTAAATGTACCTCAATTAAATTCTTGCATCAGTAACAAAAGCTTCAACTTAAAATAACAAATGATTATTTGCAATTTATTGAATTTTTCAATGTGCATAGTATTTGTATTCTTCACCTACATGCACTCCAAAGACAAACATCTCTATTTCTGTGGAGGAAAGGTAGCATTTCACCACAGTTATAAACCAGAAGGAGCAACAAAAGTTATTCCTTTATTTTACCCTTTTAAGTTTCATTACATTTTGAAAACAGGAATGACTCTTGCGGGAAATGGTGCTGACGTCAGAGGGAGGAGTGTGTCCTCTGGGGGCCGCGGTTTCCTTTCAGATGCAACAAGCGTTATCTGAGCCGGGGCAGCAACACCTGCGCCGCCCTTATCTCGAGGCGGCCAGGCTTTGCAGTCGGCCGATTAATAACGCCCCATAGGAAAGCGTCGCCAGCCAGAGATAACATTTTTCAGCCCCAGAAAATGTTCCATTTTGAACCACAAACAACAAACTATGAGTGGATGCTTAAAGTAAGAATTGCCATCCTTGAGAACCCATTCCAAGACTAAAGGGCCCGTCCAAAAAGTGCTTTTTTGAATGTATATTTTGGGGCCTTTCTTAAAATGGGAAATCACGATTGAAATAGAGAGATTGGTATAAAAAGCTGAACTGAAAATGGCTCACCAATGTCAGGTTTGTCAAGAATGCTTGAACTAGCCGTGAAATTTTCGGTTTGGTTCGAAGGGGGTACGCTAGAAAGGAGGGAATGAGTTCCCCAACTAGCATCATGGGAAGGTACTTTCAAATTTGTAGTGGTGGAATGTAGCAATACCCCCGAATGACCTCAAGTTAAAGTGTGTGCATTTGAACACAAAAATCAATGACAAAAAACAATAATTTTCTTAAAACACATCCCTTTTTTCTATTCCTTCTATTAGCTCACACTCTCCCTACATATATCTTGTTCAAATTTTCAATCGTTAATAAAATACGTTTTATTCATCCACTCAAGTTCAAATGCAGTTTTTTGTACTTGTAGTGGATGACACTGGGTTTTAATACAGTTTTTTTCAAATATTAATTCAGTAATTAAATTTAATTAATTAATTATAGTTTTTCTTAGATTTAAGTTGCATATATCTACCAATAGATGGCACCAGATAAACTTAAAAAAAAGGAACGAAAATTATTTATAAAGAAATTTCTGCAATATAGCGAAAAAAAAGTAGGAATTGACTAAATTTTTTTTTATATTACTTGTTTTTAAATAATTCACAGTTAAAAACTTAGATGCTTTGGGAACAATGAGGACATTGTACTTATATAATTTTATTAGACATTTTACTGTTTGATCATTCTGGCGATAAAATGGATATTGTTTAGCTTAGGGTACTACTTAGGGTATTTAGCTTAGGACTTTATATTAATTAGCTGATAAGGTGTCAGTTTTGATTTTACTATATATTGATAAGGGGAATTTCATTCGAAATTGATTTTGTGAAAGATTACTTTGTGAAAATCTTCATAAAAATGTAAAACCTTTTATCGAGGTAAAATGTCTTCTCCAGCAACGAAAAAACTAGCACAATCACTTTTCAACAAGTTTGATGACATTATAATCCTCTACTTTAGTTTATAATTGGCTTATTATTACAAACAAAAGCATTTATAACAATTAAACCAAATTTTATATTTATGTCATTCGTAGGTCATTTGTCAAAATAGGTCGTGTCATTTGTTACAAAAACAAATAAATAAATGAACAGAAATTTAGCCTTCTTGGAGATGATGTTTAATATCGCGCACATTTATGATTGCAAAATCCTATTAGCGTAGTCTAATCTCTTAGTTTCGTTGAACCATCTCAATGAAATAAAAACTTGTTTTGGTCTCTACATAAAATATTCATTAATGGTTAAGATTACAGTAGGAATTATCTATAATTAAAAATTCTAAAATGAATGATCTATAATTAAAAATCCCAGTATGAATGATCTATAATTAAAAATTCTAATATGAATGATCTATAATTAAAAATTCCAGTATGAATGATCTATAATTAAAAATTCCACTAAGAATGATCTATTATTAAAAATACCAAGATGAATGATTTATTATTAAATATTCCTGTATGAATTATTTAAACTTAAAAAAAATAAAGAAAAATGTCATATGAATTCTTTTATACAGAGAGTTTCGAAATCATTGAAAGGGTCAAGAAAATTTCGATCACTGAGACAAAATGTGTCTTAACAAACATAGGAAACATAATTAGATATTAAAATAAAATAACTTCATTAATTTTATGATATTGTTTTTTTTTTAAAAAATATATGACATGAATTTAAAAAAATAAATAATTACAAAAAAACTCAATGTTGTAAGAATTGATATAAATTCGTAATAGGTTGCATTAACAAAGTTTTTAAAGAAAAAAAATGACAAAAATGCTGGATCTCATTCACAAAAATGCTGGGACATATTCATATAAATGCTGGGCCTTGGCCTACACATCTTAATGAAATTGTTTATAGTATTTAAGGGAAATCCGAATTTTTTTTGAATTTTTTGAATTTTTTTTTATTTAACATTCAAATAGAGATTCTAATACAAGTATTTTCTTCAATTTAATTATTAATTGGTCTTTTGAAATTTAACTCAAGAATCTGTCAACCAATGAAATTAATTCATGATTTGAATAACAAAAGAATAGATTATTAATACTAAAATTGCAATGAAAAATTTTTTTATCCAATCCTGGATGCCATAAGAACACATTGAGAAATTAAGATTATTCATGTATAATTTATTTTTCGAAAGCGAAATTTTCGGTAAACTTCACAAGAAAAGTAGAAAGGGAGACTTAATAAGAAATAACTTAATTTAAAGAACTCGCTGAATAACATTTTTATCATCCATATGAGTAGGTGTGGGTAAATATTTATTATAGAAAAATAAAACATTTGTAAAATTCAGAAAAATCATTCTTATTTATTTTTATCCTTAATAAAAAGAAATATGCATAGTAACTCAATTTCGTTTGAAGCAGTATTTGAGTTTTAGAAAGATAATAGTATGTAGAAAAAAATCATGTCTTTCAGAAATTGATGAATGGAGAATGAAAATAAAAATAAATATTAGTGTCGTCAGTGCTTCATTTTTACAAAAGGTGCCCTTTTAGAATTAACTTATCATTTCAATGTTGAATTAGGAGTTTCAGCTTCAGTTATCGGTTTGTTAACGGTATCTCTATTCAGTTAAAATCAATACCCAAGAATAGCATATTCTTCCAATTAGCCATTCTGAAGTATGTTGGCAATAACTGTGGAAGATTTATTTTAAAAGATGATGAAACACGGTCCTGTCACTGTAAGTTATAAACTAAATAAATAGACTGGAAGGTTAAATATTCTCTTTAAAATTTATGATTCGAGATCTCGAAGATTTAGGATAATAAAATTATAAGCTTTCTTAAAAATCTTTAGTGATTGCTGTAAAACTGCCTTTTATAGTTGTTTCGGAATTTGATAGTAATATTTATGTAGAAATACATAATAAAAGTGATAAATTATGCAAAAGGTTTACAGAGAGTGAAAACTGGAGATGTTCGTATTTATTAAATTAATACGACTTATTTTTATCTTTGATTTCAACAAATATCTTTCAGTTACGATGAATGTTCTTAAATACAGTTGTATCTTTGTATAACAATGTTATTAGGATCCTAAAAAAATGAAATAATTTGCAAATTTATATTATAGGAAGCCAAGAACAAGAGAAAGAGTTAGGTTATCAAATAACATGCGTAAGATAAGTGTTTTGATTGATTATTTATTAGTAAGAAACAATCAATAGCAAATTGTATAATATATTAATTAAATCACTATTAATTATTATTAAACCTTTGAATACTACCCAAAATCTGTTATTGTAAGCCTTTGAATGGTAACCTAGCAGATGTTTTTTTTCTTTTCTTCTCATGCAGCTGGCAAATAGACCGTGATCTTTCGCCATAAGGGCTGCACCGATGTTACTCACTTTGCATTACCCAGGGGGCGCGTGTAACTTGATGGTAAGCCACGGACGCGGAGTAACAATGCCCCCGCAGCGCTCTACGATCCTATTAGGACCGGGACCTACGGCTTAAAGTGGATTCCGAACCACTACAACACCCATGGGCAAAGCCGGGATTTGAACCCGATACCTGTGGTACCAAACGCCAGAGCGCTAGCCATTCGGCCATCAGGCCCCACCTAGCAGATGTTGAATGTTAAAAATACAATGACAGATGCTGCTGCAAAATTACATAGAAAACTATAAAAAGTATATATAGACATGTAGAATGTAAAATTAAAATACACAGTTTTTTTATAAAAAACTTTCTCAACAGCATTCGAGGTCTTTTTCTTCATTGGCGCAACAGACCCATTGTAGGCCAAGGCTGTATGCCTGTTGACAGGTTTCGAAACAGGCAATGTTCTCTTTTTACGATTGAGGATTGTCAGACTTATGCACAACAGTCTTATCAGATTGGGACCTACGGTTTAAAGTGGATTCCGAATCCCTACAATGATTCGAAGCTTCCATGGCTCGAAGCCGCAACCTGTGACACCCAGCGCCAAAGCAAAAGTCACTCGGTCATCAGGGCCATACGAGGTCTGCCTACGCTTAATAATTTTGAATTGAATTGCATGTAGGTTGACAACAAAAATTACTAGTGTTTTTCTATTAGATCAAATCACATTCATTTTTTTTTAAAGTAGGTGGTATGTATAAAAGTCATGGAGTGTACATTTGGGTCTTATTGCACTGGTACCAAAGACAATACATTTTAAAAAAATGAGCAGACTTGGTGGAAATTATGAACAAATAGCCTGAAATTGTATATAATTGTCTGATTGTACTTTTCTTGTTTATTTCTAATGAAACACATAACTACTTGAAAAATACTCTGAAATAGAATATAATTGTCTGATTGTAATTTTTCTGGTTATTTTTAATCAGATATATGACTACAGGAGAAATACTCTGAAATATAATATAATTGTCAGATTGTAGTTTTTCTGGTTATTTCTAATGAGACATATAAATACAGGGCAAATACTCTGAAAATATTCGTGGAAGATATTACTTTTCTTCTTGTTCCAACCATTTTAGGGGATGATGTCGACAGATCGAATTTGCATCCATCAACATGAAGATATCAATACCTTACTAGATTCATAAGCCATGTGCTGGAAAACGCAAATGCCCCTGCAGTGAACATTCTTTTTAAAAACTGCATGATATTACCTTTCTTTAAGCTCACAGAAAAAAATTATAAAAATAAAGATTGAAGATAAAGGAAATTGACAAAACAAACCATCTTCATACCTGCTCGAAAAACTATGCTGTAAATATTTATGTTATGCTTAAAAGCTTCTCTCAATGCTCCGAGAACCGAAGAAATAAATGGAATTGTGTTTGATCGCATTTTTCCGGAAAACATTGAGAACCATCGCAGAAAGTCAAATAAAAATGCAAAGCAAATAAGAGGAAGAATCTCCTTTCTTGTTTTCTTGAGGTTGAGCAAACACTCCGAGTTGAGAGAGGAAAAAAAAAAAAAAAAAGGAAAAGTGAAGAGGGTGGTGTGTTTACTTTTCCGATTCCATTTCCAGTTTTTCAGCAGTCTTCCTTTTCCCCTTTTCCATGAGAGTGGTTTATAAAGTTGGAGGGGGAAAAAAGATCTTGAATACTTTCTCCTATTTTTGCAGAGAGAGGGAGAAACCTCATACTTGCCAACTTGATGGTGTAGAGTTCGGTTTGTGCAAGGATGACATTTGGAAGATAGTCTGCGCGATAATTATATATTTTTGAAGTTTTTTGGAGAACCCTCGCAGAAAGTCAAATAAAAATGCAAAGCAAATAAAATGAAGAATCTCCTTTCTTGTTTTCTCGGAGGTTGAGCAAACACTAAGGGTCTGACTTTTAACCCGAGGGAAAGAAAAAAAAAGGAAAATTGAAGAGAGTGGTGTGTTGCGCGGTTTACTTTTCCGATTTCCTTTCCAGTTTTTTCTGCCGTAGAGAGTGGTTTATGCAGTTGGCGGGGAAAAAAGGTCTTCGATACTTTCTCCTATTTCTGCAGAGATAGAGAGAGAGACCTCATTATCGCCAACTCGCCGATGGTGCAAAGTTCGGTTTACGCAAGGATGACTTTTTGGAAGATAGTCTGCGAGATAATTATATACTTCCAAAGTCCGCATCAAACTTTGTCGTATCTTGTGTTTCAGTTATTTTAGTTTTTTTTAACACACTGATCTCGTGAAATTTAAAATTTCTTAAAAATTATTCTGTATAATTTTTTTGTAAAATTGAGAGAGGGGTTTTTAGTCATCATAAATTCTTATTTGCTGATTCTCATACACATTTTCTGATACGATTCATGAAATTTAAAATTTACAGAAAATTATTATGTATGATTTTCGCAAAAATTGAGAGAGATGTTTTAGCAATCAGAAATTTTCTTTTGTTATAGATTTATGTATTTGAAACATAAGTGTTATTAAGAATGAAAATGACTATGTGAGAGTTGTGTAACTGTTAGTGTCTCTGCGTCAACTCATAATAATTTATTATTTTTTTGGATGCAGATTACAGTGATTCATTAATTTTTATTTGGTATCACAGGCTTCAGGTTCGAATTCTGGCGGTGACATGGATTCTTGTTAATATTTTGGAATCCCTGTTAAACTGCATGTCCTGTCTAATTAGCCTAAAGTGTGTAAAAAAGACCGTAGAGCGTAAACCCAACCAATAATTAATTTTTATTACATTCAAATTTCTGGAATGGTATGATAAAGTCGCTAAATTTGTTGTTTGTCATGAAAAAATGGTTTGTTGGATAACAATATTTCAAAATAGATCTATTCCATAATTCCATAATGCAATAGTTCCATAATCCAAATTTCATCCAAATGGAAATATATTGATTTGGAGAGTAAGTGGTGCTCACAGCTCACACATTTCAATATAAACGTGACTTTGGATTTTAGATATTAACAATAGTCTTTTATTTTATAAACAAGCTGAAGTTTTGAATTAAAAAAAGTTTTATGTTACTCTAAAGAGGAAATCGAATAAAAATGAAAACCGAAATGGAAAAAATACTCAAACAAAAATGGAATTTTTAATATCAATTGAAGAAAGGTCGCTAAGATATTGCACTTTCTCTTACACTAAACTCCTTTCAGATTATTAATTAAACTTTTATTAAGGATAATCTAAGAATTTTCTGGAATGATGAAAGTTAATATAAAAAGAAAGTTATTTAGTTGTAGAAAGTGAGTAAGTACCAGTTCTTTTCCGTTTGAAAATGAGGAAATTCGTAGAAACTTCGCCAACATAAACGAATTTTATGCCGACTTTATGAAATTCTTTATCCAAAATATTTGCTTATCTTCTGTTGTTCTTGATCTCTAATTTAATAGAATTTAGCAAAACTGTGCGTTTGAAATTGCTATCTGGGACTTTTAATTAATATGAAATCCATAAAGAATGCAACTGTAGAATTTAGTTTGAAGAATATTCATATATGTAAGAAAGTACAGTCTGTGAAATTTAGGATTCATAATTTTTTATTTTCCAATTTGATATTATTAGGTTATTTTCTGTAGAGGTTCATTAGTAGTTTGCGTGCAAAAGTACAAGTTTTACAAAAGTATTTTATTTCTCTTTAGGATAATTTGTTTGCAAAAATAGAATGCATGATCTGCACAAAATGTATTCTTGCCAGAAAAATTTGCTCGTGCAATCTGTTTAAAACATCATGCTAACTCCTTTGCAAAAGTTTTTGTTTATTTATGAATATAAAAAAAATGTTAACATTTTTTTTCTTTTGCTAGGTACTATTCTCAAATGTAAGTTTACTATAATTAAGTATAGCTTTCAAATTTTCCTAATGAGATTAATATTATTTTTCTACTTTGCATTCTGAAATTATAGTAAAAAAAAAATTGGGTTTATTCTTTAAACAACAACTAGTGTCATGACAACAACTTACACCTGGGATTTAAACAATTTGTTTGGTATGTATTAATCAACAATTTTTTAAAATTGTAATATAGTTATAATAATTAAATAGATTTTTTTTTTAAATTTAATTTTTTATATTGAGCATCGTATTGCTACAGTTGAAAGGGAATGAAAAAATTTATGTTTTTCATTTAAAAATGCTTTAAAAAGAAAATATCGATTTGGAAGTGGATTCAAAGGTTTTATTATTTAGCCTTACATAAATGGAAATACATGTAAACATTTATAAATATGTGAATGCAACTTGTATTTTATGTAAAAAATAGCAATATAGTGTGTTTCATGTTTTTTAATAGATTTTAACAGGAAATGTTAGTGATAGTATGTCCATTATACTGTAAATGTTAAATTAAATGATACTAATTGAAAATAAATGCAGTTTAACTGTTAAAATAATAAGTTATGTTTTATTAATTATTAAGTAATGATATTCAATTATATTCAATTATTAGCTTTTTGGCATTGTAATTAATTTTCTGTTTTTCATCTTAATTATCATCCAGCAGTATCAGAATGGCCTGTCGTAAGTGGCTCAGTGGCAACGTTCATCGCTCGGATGATTTGGGTCTCAGTTTAATCGGCATTGCTGTAGACTCTGTTTCAAAAACGAGAAGCCTCGATGGCGTTTCGATGTTCAGCATCTTGCCTCGTTAGTCGATCTGCCTGATGGAGGTTTTCCGGTTTTTTTCTCCCATACGATGCGAAAATACGTGGTAGTTCACCTTAAAAATCCTCCCGGAAGACACTGCACTTCATCTTCAGCGATTCGGAATCAAATTAGTCTTCTACATAATGGGTGCTCCCTCAAAACAGCAGCTGCACCCCCCCCCTTTCTCTCCTTCCATGAAAACACGGATTTCTGGACTTATTCTAGATATTGTTATCTACCATGTGGCAAAATTAAAAAAATCTATATGACTTTATTTATAGAGAAACTGTTCGTTTTTGAAGCGTATAAAAAAAGCTTTTATTAATTTTGTTTTTAAATTTTATTTTTGTCATTTTGTACAAAATTATTATTAAATTTTTTTTTGTTGTTTTGTTTGTGTCTGTTAAACATGTAATTTATGAAAGAAATTGTTTAGGCGTAATAAAATTGAAAAATATGTCAGTGAAAGAAAAATCTGAAATTTAGAAAAGGATAAATAAATACATAAAAGGAAAAAAATAGCCTTTGAGTTTTGACACCCATTACATTCGATCTAACGCCCATTGCAATTTATCTTCTTTATCCAATATCTAGACATGACGTGATTTATTGAAATTCGATTGGTATTTGAATGAAAGATTTATTTTCACGTTTTCAAGGAGATTGATTCACTTTTATGCAATAACAGTAATGAAAGATGCATTACTGTTATTTTTTCATGAGTAGTAGGAGATCTTTCGTGAAGGCGTTACTAATATTATCGGATTCAGCTTAATAACAAGTATTCTCCATTTTTTGACATGTTTTGAGATCTGGCGACTTAAAAAAAATAAAGTAGTCTAGAGTTTGAAGCCTAGAAGGAACGTTGTTCAGTTAAGGTAATAGTTCTCATAACTGTCTTTTGAAGGCCAGATGTCCTCAATGGTATTATGGTAGTAAATTTAACAAATGATTTTATTGAAAGCATTTTGTTTTAAAAATGTTATCAAAGGATGGGAGTTTATTTTATACGGTAAAATCCAATTATCTTTTTTTATAATTGCAGGAGAATACAATAATTAACACAAAGATTGTGTTAAAGGATATGATTAATAAAGAAATTCATCATTATTTGAATTTTCATACTCTTTATTGATTATTTTAGGTTATACGAGTTTTAATTTAAAATTCACTATATTCCTTATTTTTAAAAATGCTAATTTTTTTTTATAATCCAACTTGGATAATTAAAAATTTTATAATGAGTTATTGCACTGCTCTAGAAATATAAGTTCCAAAGAATTAAAAATAGCAAAGTAAGTAGTAGTTCACAGTAATATATAATAATATATTTACAGTGAACATATACGGCAGTAAAAATATTATGTTGTTATCAAATTTTTAAAAATATTGTTATTTACAAGTTTTATTATTTATTTACTAAAATAATCTTATTTACATGAAAAACTAAAAACCTGGTTTTAACCTGTTTAGAAAAGAGAAAAGCTTTCGCTTACTAGATAAGAAGAAATGAAACTAGAACTTGAATTGCATGCAGATATTTGGCAATAATTATGTTAACCACTATGGAATGAACCTAGATTGATTTTATCTCAATGTGTATATATTTTTATAGTCATTCGAAGTACTTGTAGCTATTTATAGTCAATTTTTTATAGTCATTCGAAGTATTCAAACTCTCCTCTAAGTTTTCGATGACTTTTTTTGTAGAACGATTTGAACGAACGATCTGTTTTGCTCTCAAAACAGGCCTCAGTTTCGGCCATCACTTTTCAATTGAGTTTCCCTGGACCATTTATTTGATGTCTGCAAAAAAGCCAATAGTCGCTGGAGGCCACATCTGGAGAGTACTGTGGGTGGGGAAACAATTCAAACGTAATTCATTCAATTTAATCATAGTTTTTATCGACTTGAGACATGGGGCATTGTCTTGAGAAGCAGCACATTTTTCCCCTTATTTTCTACTCAATCGATTAAATAACGTCATATAATATTCGCTGTTGATAGTTTTATCTTTTTCAAAATAGTCGATGAACAAAATACGGATGCCATATCCTTGTCTACTGATTTTTGAGTTTCACCGGCTGCTGTCCACTCAACTGACGATCATTTTGATTCAGGTGTGCAGTAGTAGATCCATGTTTCCTCCATTGCCACGTACCAACGCAAGAAATTCTTATTATATCTTTTGACCAGATCCAAACAGCTTCTGTGAATCATCGACGTGCTTGTGTTTTGGATCCGATGTGAGCAAAAGCGTCACCCACAAGTTAAGCATGCTAAAAGTTTCGTGTAAACACACTACCTTCTGATATCTTTAAGGTGTAAGCTATATCACGTAACTTCCTTTTTAGGTCTTTCAAAACAATTTTGTGGCGTTTTCGTCGTTAACTTCAGCATCATCGGTGTTTGTTCGACTGCGTTTAACGTCAGCATACTAGTCAATAATAGTCAATTTCTCTGGTGCAGAGTCTCCATAAAGTTTATCAAGTACCTGTTTGGCATCATTAGTATTTTTATACATAAAAAACA
This sequence comes from Caerostris darwini, assembly GCA_021605075.1. Classification (NCBI taxonomy): domain Eukaryota; kingdom Metazoa; phylum Arthropoda; class Arachnida; order Araneae; family Araneidae; genus Caerostris; species Caerostris darwini. The sequence continues at coordinate 10,772 of BPLQ01012188.1, read as the reverse complement.
ATGTGTAATCCACACATGAAAATAAGAGAAAAAGAATCATAAAATATTTTATAAATATTTTATAAAATCAGAAAATATTTTATAAAAAAATAAATAAATAAGTAATGTGATAAAAATTATTCAATCTCAAAATAACATTCCAATTTATCTTTATAATAAAATATCTAAAACGGGATAATTTATTAAAATTCGATTGTTATTTGAATGAAAAGTTTCTTTTGCGCGTTTTTAAGAATATTGATTCTCTTTTATGCAATAAAAATAAAGAAAGGTTGAAGCCAATTGTCCCGAGTAAGCGAGAAATCTACCGAATACATTTTTAAGATAATCAGATGCAACGCAATTATAAAGATTCGCTAATTACTTTACTGATCTTTCGGCTCCACAAAGAACTTTCCCAAAACCATTATCTGCGAGACATGGATAGAAAAAACAATTGAGGCATTTCTCGATAGAAAGAACAATGGGTGTACAGAATGGTGCAATTTCAACTGTGGAATTAAATAACTATGGAGATTTCTCATCCACATAAATTGCTTCCCCTCATTGTTTAAGAGCAAAACATCGCGAATATTGCAATAGAAGCAGCTATTTATAAGCATTTTATGAGGTTCCTGTATCTTGTGCGTCGTAACAAAGTGGGCAATTTTCTGCGTCATCTATCTCTAGTTGTTTGATTTTCAAAAGGATGTTACATTATTCGAACATTATGTTGGCAATTGCTTTTGAATATTAATGGGACTTAAATATGAAACATTTGTTTTGCTACTAGATGATATTAATAGGTTTTGGTATTATAATAGAACATGAGGTATAGGTAAATTGTGATTGTCCAAGTTAAACAGCAATTATTTATTAAATAAGTTACATCATCATCATTCTGGTTCACGGAGTACCATGGCCATGTAGGGCCTGAAAAACTCCTAATCTGTTGCAGTAAAAGACATTGGAAAAACAGTACATTACTATAAAAAAGAAGGCAGTGAGCATTGGTCATGTCCACACGGCAAAAAAATAAAAAGAAACATTAGACATTTGTGAAAAAAGAAACGGAAAAACCGAAGAAAGCATGGTACAATTAAAATTTGGGAAAAGCAATTAAATATTTAATTTAAAACATTTAGCGATGATTTGAAATTTTTCAAAAGGTGAATTAGCATTTAAATAAGTTACATACGGTCAAAGATCAAAATAATAATAATAATAAATAAAATAAAATATAAAAAAAAAAAAAAAAAAAAAAGGACATTTAATCACGCAGGAGAATCATTGGCCACAACTGAGGAAGTTTAGTCAGCAAAAAGAGAGCGTTGCATTCTGCTGATTAAAATACATTTATTTGTTTTTTTAAATACGAGAAGCATATATTAATTTTTCGACCACAAAACATTAAGAAAAATATCTATTCATACAAATTTATTTAAATATTGGCATGCACAAGAGTCCAAAAGCTAAATTAGAACTGTGAAGCAAGCAAAATTCTAGCTTAAGTAGTTCTCATTTATTCTTTTATTTCGGAATGAAATCTGATCTAATAGAATTTATGATATAAAAATAACGGTTAAAATAGAGTATTAATATTTCTTCAAATCACACAATATTACAAATACGTTATAGTTTACAGATAAGTGTAAGAATGTGCAAAAATGAACTGCCAACAATTTTAACAGATATACGGAAACTCATACACTTTGTAACAATATTATTTAAATGCAAACTAACTACGATTTATTCTTTCGTTAGATAATAAGCAATAACATAAACGAAGTAATCGCTTTATTTAAAAAAAAGACAGGAAATATTGTAAAGAAATGTTTGCGAAGGGGTAATTTTCTTTTTTTATTCTATGATTGCAATTAATTCTTTATGTTTGCCAATCTAGTAAATGTAACATCAAACTCTTGGGAAATTTTTTTATCTATTTGTTTTTCTTATATTTTTATTCCATACGATTCACTAACAAATTAAACTTATGTCCAGCGGAATTAGGCACTAGGTAGTGAGCCACAAAAGAGTTCGATTTCTGTTGGTGGCGTCAGCTACACTCACTGCTTTTGGAAAATTGAGTAGACTCTCAAAAGTGTCTCATAACTTTAGTCTGATAACAAAGATGAAATTTTCCGGGTATCTTTCTATATTACAGAAAACAATATTTATTTAATATAGAGGTTACTGCTTACAAAATGAAAGTTATGTTCGTTGGATTCATGGTCGAACGTAAAGAAATTCATATTGGATTGTGGTAGTCTCTCCTACATAAATGTTGGAAACATGCCAATATATGTCAGAAGTAAAATGTACCTTTTTTCTTCGTTTTTAAATTGATTTCATTGTTTTATTTAAAATTTAAGGATTCTCGATTTTTTTATCAACTCATTTATGCATAACTATTCACATTTCGTAGCAAGGGCTTCCGGTTTAGTTCTGAGAATAAAAACCGAATTAACAATTTCAGAGAATCTTTTAAGTTTTTTTAGCATTCAACATTTTTATGATATAAAAAATTTACCACATTATAACTAAATTTCCTTCATTAACAATTTGTAATAATTTATGTTGATATGCAATTATTTATGAACTATGATAATATCATTAAAATTATTTGATCCATAAATGATTGTAATAAAAATAGTTTTTAAGAAATGCTAAATAATGTAATTCCTTATATTAGCAGGAATTTACCAAGAAATAATAATGATTCGGCAAAGAAATACTCCCGGTTTACACTATTTAAAAACATTACGAAAACAGAAAGGACTTTCTTGCCGATCCAATCGTTGAAAAATCGTTACTACACTTACATTTGCTTACTTGTGATGTTAGTTTAATGTTTTTCAACTGTACCATTCGAATAACAAAATTTATAAAATTTCAGCTTGAAGCAAAATATGCTAATTCAAATCCTCAAAGTTCTTGAAGTGTATCTAGTTTCAAATATAAAGCGACGACATTTTTCTTTTATATGAATACGTAACAAAAGAAACCTATTAAAATGCGATCCCTCTGTAGTATCCAATAACTGAACATTACTCTCTGAAAGAAGTAATGAATGCAAATTAAATTCTAAACTCTACAAAAAGAAAAGATGAAAATATCAAATTAAAGTGCAATCCATCTTTCTAGTGAGGAAGCGTCATCTCAAAGGAGTTTTATAACTCCCTTTTATTGCAGACAAAAGAAGTGAGAAAATATAAATAAAGGGATATGCAACCATGCAGCAATTTCTTAATCAAATGCCTTCAGCGAAAAGAATTGGATTCCGATTCTAGTTCTGAATTAACATGAAAAGCGTTCGCTGGTTTTGAAAGGAACTCGTTCCACTCGGCAGACACCGTTCAGAAGAGGAAGGAACTCACTTCGAACAACCTATTGCCGTTCTTTAGGAGCAAATCTCAAAGAATTCAAATACCCCTTCCAAAGCGAATGAATTTATAAAGAGAAGAGGGATTGCCTGTCGACTGAATTATTGAGGAGGGCACATCTTGACAAGAGATCCTGAAAACCTGAAGCTGTTTTCTGTACTCTTTCTCCATCATCCAAATGAGGAATCGTGTCTCAATTTCCCAAAGTTTTTTTGGAGTCACATTCTTCAAGAATTTATGAATCACCAGACGCTTTATTGAAGATGAAAGGTCGAGAAGGATATCAAAAAAGAATCTTTCTTCGGATAGCAGGCCATCAGGGAAGATATTTTAAATATCTTTGTATAAGTCAAATCCACAGAGAAATGTTAGCATAAGCCATTAAAGTTAATGATGGGGTGATGTAATCTTGGAAGCGGCGACTCCTTCATGTTTTCTGAAAGCGATGAACTGCATCCAGAATATCAATTTAATGTGTCAGACAGATGATGGTACTATTTGAAAATAATGTACATTCCATTGAAATGAATTTTTAAGCAATGTTTCTTAAATTATACCTTTTCTACTCTAATTCTGAAAACTCTTTAATGGACAGAATTCAATTTAAGTTTGTTTTGATTTTCAAGAAAAATTTTCAAGAAACTTACATATGACATTATTTTAAAAAGTAAGTCATTACAGCTTTAGATTTTATGTATTTCAATTGATAAATGTATATCTTGTTTTTCATTTAGCAATGCATATCCCATGATTCTACTAAAAAGGTAATTCCTGTAGAAAAAAATGATTAGATTCAACATTCCAATTTTAAATATTATTTACTAAAATTGGTTAATTCATTTATTCCAATAGCAGTTTAATTTTAAAATGTTAATGTTTAAACAGTATTTTTAACAAATATAAACAACAGTAATATTTAACAAATATGAAACTTTATATAAATTCAGAAGAAAAATCAGCAAACTTCAGAGAAACGAAAACAAATCATTATTTTGCTAAAAAAACCTACAGTAAGATCTGGAAATAGTGTATGTACTCTTTCTGTATGAAAGAAATGAATCCAAGTTGATCACTAATGTTATAGGATTTAAAATGAAAATTATTTTAAATACAACAGCTTTCAGTTTAGCATCATTATTTTCCAAATTGAACGAAGTTTAATGTATTACTTTTTAAATTTTACATTCCAATTGCCGTATTGAGATCATAAATTAATAATGCTCACTATTCATAGCTGAGTTATAATGTGTGCTGTTTGAATGAAAGAAAGCTCATGTTCGAATCCGTTCATTACAGCCATTGGTTACAGAAGTGTGAAGACTCAGTGGAAATTAAGACAGCATTTAGTTTACATTCAAACTGTCCAAACAGTTTGACTTGCTGATGGAAGTTTTGTGTTTCTTTTTCTCTTATGACTCTCAACAGCAGATAAGTTATTGCCAAATTTTCTCTCTGCGTCGTACATGCTGTATATTTGTGGACGTTAATGTATAGGAAATGTTTTTAATGTAGCAGATGTAGTTTCTTTTTGTAGCCCGTATTATGTAAAATACGTAACATGTAGTTTTTTTTATTTGTATTTATCTCGGCTTGATATACGAAACAACAAGGAGCTCACTATGTAAACCAGCGGAATTTCGGCTTGTTCAATCCCTTCACAATCCTTTTCCAAAAAGAGAGAACAATACTTCTTGTCGACTCTCCTAGACCACTCTCCTTTCTCATTCTCCGAAAATCTCCCTTTAAGAAAATCGGTCAAGAGGTGTTAGCGGTCAGATTTCCTCACTTCCCAGTGGAGTGGATACTTCTTCAGCCCGTCTATCACCAATCACCATGAAGCAACTCATCGCGAATTCCATATCCCAACTGTAATTGGTTCGACCTGTGAAGGTCGAACAGAAAAGTCACTAATTTGTCTCATTATCTATGACACTGATTATCTGCTATGAGATTTGAGGGGCAGGGTATCATTAGTACAAATAACTAATTGCATGTAATATAACTATCCGCAACACTGCTTATCAGCAGCCAAATTTCAGTGATAGGTTGTTATTATGTACTTGTTAACGAATATACATTTCTCTGTCCTGGGACAGAAATGCGAAAACTCTTCCCGTGGGATAAATGCTTCAACTTATAGGAATATATATATATATATATACACCCAGGAGCCAAAACATTATGACCACCCCTACATTTTGCAATGAACTCGCCTGTATGACGTGGAAGGCACGTGATCAGGTGAAAGTGGTATTTAACTGGTATTAAGTGGTGGTATTAATGCATGCCAAGGCGGGTTGAAGCTGTGTTGCGCGCCAAAGGTGGGCCAACTCTTTATTGGCAGGTGGTGATAAGGTTTTGGCTCTTGAGTGTATATATATATATATATATGGTATATATATATATATATACATAGAATATACATAAGAGATACCTTAGTGCAGTATATACAAAAAACATATACCGTACAAAACCAGCATGCAGCATAATAATTGCTTAATTTCATAATTCTCCATGTCCGAAAGAAATGCTAAAATTCACAAATTACTTTAATTCCTAACTAATGGACTTGGTTGCAACATAAATCATTACTAGGATACTGTCGTTCTCGATTAATTTTCCTCATGAAGTAATTTACTTTAACAGCTGGTGTGATGAATATATTTCGTGTAGTGTTTCTTCCATGCATTTAAAGATTAAATTGCAATCTTAACATCTTAACCTTAATCTTAACATTTAAATTGCAATCTTAACATTCATCAACAAGGTGACGGATAATGATCCAATGATACTTTGCATCAGTTTAAATGATATTAGATGAAATGGAGAGTCATCTTCGCCTCTATCAGGGACAATAAGAAAAACACTAAAAATTGCAGAAAAAAATGATGCTGTCAGGTATTTTGAAGTAGTTTTTTTTAAATAAATAAAAAAAATGAATGGAAAAATATCTTTTGTTTCATCTTAAATTAAAATTCTTCAGAAGGAGAAAGAAACAACTGATATTTTATTTTCATTTTTTTTAAGAGATCCTTATCAAAAAATAAAACCTCTTTCATTCTTAAATGTTTGATTCCAAATCACATAACTTTTTTACACTGCGTAGGAGGACTGCAAGAAACTTCAAAAACTGAGACGGAAAAAAATCCTAATAATTTCCAGGACACTTTATTCTGATTGGTTGACATTTTACAAACATGTTGACTTTATCAATGTCGTCGTCGGCGGCTACTAAGAATGTGGGCGTTCTGCATACAACCTGTAGAAAAAGTTTTATTTTTATTTTTTAAATGTGAAACCGTGAAGTATCTGAAAGTAGACGGAGACTCCATCGATCTGAAGGAAAGACTAACGTTGCCATTCTTTTCCAAGAAAGTTCTCACTTATTTCTTTAACAAGTAAGTTAACAGAGTCATCTTACATTGACGTCATTCTTACGCAAAACAGCTTTGCTTTTTGTCAGAAATTCTTCGAAATAAAACTTTTAACTTTTCTCTTAAAAGCCATTAAAAAAATGTACCGTAAAGCGATAAAAAATGTGCACGAGAAAAGTTTTTTTTAAATGTTTGTTAAATTCAATTCAACAGACCATTTCAACTTTTAATGATAGCAGCTTCTATTTTTTTTTAACGTTTGATACAAATTGCTTTATCTTCTTAACTGTTTTAAGAAGGCAACATTTTTTTAGCTAATTTTTTTACGGCTAAAATCCTTTAAAAGACGTGAATTCCCACATAGCAGTTTTAGAACCAACCTACATTTCTATTCATGTTAAAACTAATACCTGAGGATAGCATATTCGTTCAATTAGCCATTCTGAAGTAAGTTGACAATAACTGTGAAAGATTTATTTTAAAAGATGGAAAATCACAGGTCCTGTCATTTTAAGTTATATACTAAATAAATAGACTGGAAGGTTAAATATCCTCTTTAAAATTTATGACTCGAGAGCTCGAAGATTTAAGATAATAAAATTAAAAGATTTCATGAAAATCTTTAGGGATTGCCGTAAAATTACCTTTTATATTTGTCTCGTAAATCGATAGAGACATTTATGTAGAAATATAGAATAAATATCCTTTGATAAATTATGTGAAAGGTTTTCTGACAGAGATAAAGGAAAATGTTCGTATTTAGTAAATTAATACAAATTCTTTTCAACTTTGATTTCAAGAAATATCTTTCAGAATGATGAATGTTCTGAAATACAGTTGTACCTCTCTGTAGCAGGGTTCCAAAAAATGACATGATTTTTAAATTTATCTTGTATAAAGCCAAGAACAACAGAAAGATTTATCAAGTAACATGTTATGTTAACACATATGATAAGCGATTTGATTGACTAGTTATCATTAAGAAATAACAGGGTTATTAAGTTTATAAAAAATGACAAGATGAGCAAATTTATATTGTATGAAGCCAAAAACTAGAAAAAGAGATAGGTTATCAAATAAAAGGGATATGTTGACAGAATAAGAAATAATCAATCAAAACTTTGTATAAAACTTAATTAAATCACTATTAACCACCGTTATGAAGATTATCCAAAATCTGTTGTTGGAAATTATATCCTTTGAATCGTATTTTAGTAGACATTGGATAGTGTAATCTAATCTAATTGGATAGTGTAAACCTCTTTTTAATGATTGACACTGTTGCAAAATTACATAGAAAACTATAAAAAATATACATAATCATGTAGAATTTAAAATATATTAAACAGATGTTAAATGTTGCAGATGTTAAATAACGTTTAAAACATGTTGTTAATGATCCACAACGCGGCAAAATTACATATAAAACTATAAGAAATATAAATAAACATATAAAATGTAAAATTAAATTAAACAGTTTTTAATAATAAATTTTACACGACAGCATTCGACGTTTACCCAGCACTGAATAATTTCCAAATGAATTACATATAGATTGAAGTAAAATCATTAGTCTTTTTTCATTAGATCAAATCACTTTTATTTTTTTATCGTAGATGGTAGGTACAAGGACATGCAATTGGGCCTTATTCCACTGGCAGCAATGTCAATGTCGTTTTAAAAAGTGGGCTGAATCGATGAAAATTATGAACAAATAGTCTGAAATCGATATAATTGTCTGATTGTAGTATTCCTGGTTATTTCTAATGAGACATATTACTACAAGACAATTACTTTGAAATTCTCTCTGGAAGATATTACTTTTACTGCCAAGCATTATAGAGGATAACGTTGATAGATCGAATTGGTGTCTCTCATCATGAAGATATCAATAGTTCAGTAGATTCATAAACCATGTGCTGAAAACGCAAATGCCCCTACAGTGGAGAGTTTTTAAAAAATGATGTTATCTTTCTTAAAGTACACAGGAAAAAATATTAAAAATAAAGATTGATATTACTTCTCTATACAACCATTACAGGGCATGATGTTGGTATATCGAATCGTAGTAGATTCATTAGCCATGTGCTAGGAAAGGCAAATACCCCTGCAGTGGAAATTCTTTTAAGAAAATCTACGAGATGTTCTTTAAGTGCACGGGGAAAAAAAAGATTGAAGATAAAGGAAATTTAAAAAACAAGCTATCTTCATTCCTGCTGGAAAAATTATGCTGTAAATATTTATGTTATGGTTAAATGCTCTTTTCCATGTTCCGGAAACCGGAGAAATAAATGAAATTGTGTTGGATTGCATTTTTCTGAAAAACTTTGAGATCATCGCAGAAAGTCAAATAAAAATGCAAAGCAAATAAAAGGAAGAATCTCCTTTCTTGTTTTCTCGGAGGTTGAGCAAACACTCGGAGTCTAACCAGAGGGAGAAAAAAAAAGAAGGAAAAGTAAAGAGGGTGGTGTTTACTTTTCCGTTTACTTTCCAGTTTTTCAGCCGGATTCCTTTTCCACTTTTCCGTGAGAGTGGTTGATGCAGTTGGTGGGGAAAAAAAGATCTTCGATACTTTCTCCTATTTCTAGCAGAGAGAGGGAGAAACCTCATTATCGCCATCTCGCCGATGGTGTGAAGTTCGGTTTGAGCAAGGATGACTTTTGGAAGATATTCTGCGAGATAATTATATAGTTTCGAAGTTCGCACCAAACTTTGTCGTATGTGGTGTTTCAGTTTATTTTAGATTTTTTAATATGTCGATACGACTCATGAAATTTAAAGTTTCCTCAAAATTATTCAGTATGATTTTTGTAAAATTGAGAGAGGGGTTTTTAGTAATCAGAAATTGCCCATTGTGCTACTATTATGCATTTGAAAATTAAGTGTTATTAAGAATATTTTAGTAGTCAGAAAATTTTCCTTTGCTGTACTTTAATGCATTTAAAAAAAAGTGGTATTAAGAATGAAAAAGACCGTATGAGAGTTGTGTAACTGTTAGTATGTTTTTACCCATAATAACTTCGCATTATTTTTTTAGTTATAGGTTACAATTTATTTTTATTTTTTAACACATCCTGAGGTTGTACATTCTTTAGCAAGTACATAATAAGAACTTGTCACCCAAATTTGACGGCAGATAAGCAGTGGTGTCGACATTTATATTACATGCAATTAGTTTTTTGTAATAGTGAGAACCATTTTTTACTCAATGCTGATAGCATATAATCAGTGTCATGGATAATGAGATATCATGAAATTAACGAAAGTATATGCGGTCCTACAGATCGAAGCAATTACAGATATAGATTACGTGAGGAATTGCTGCATCGGGATTGGCCTGTGGATTATAAGCTGAAGAAGTGTCAAGTCCAATGAGAAATAAAAGAAGTTGAGATCCCGTAATTGACGTATTTTCTTAAAGGGTGGTTGTTTTGAAAAAAGGAGGGTGTTCTACGACGAATCAACAAGAAGTGTTGTCTCTTTCTCTAAAGGGACTGAACAGGCCGGAGTTTCCGTCTGTTTACAAAGTGTGCCACTTGTGGTTTCATGCATCACGCCGTGCGATAATTAAAGTCTGCCACGGACCACTTGTTTTAGTTCGACGTAGACTCTGAAAAGGACCGTCGGTGGAGCGAACAGCTCTTGTGTGTTTAATTTAAAACTTTACTTTTCATTTTATCGTAAATATAGTTCCGAATATATAAATAATGCTTGTAAATAACATTTAAAATGTTTCTATGAACCTGAAAGTGGCTCTCTTCTTGAAGGCATTGTAAGTCTAGTATAGGCTGAGATGTTTTATTACCAATGGTCTATTATTGGAATAACAAGTTGAAATTGTTACTTTACACATTTTTTTCATTCCACTTTAAATATCAGCTAATGACAAAATTCAGCAACAACAACAACAGCAAAATTACAAGAATAAATGAATTTTTAACATCAATGAAAAACGGCCTCTAAGATATTGCACTTTCTTAGATTAAAGTCATTTCAGATTATTAATTAAACTTTCATTAAGGATAATCTAAGAATT
>BPLQ01012187.1:0-33183 GCA_021605075.1 Caerostris darwini | reverse complement strand
CTTATTAATCGAAAATCTAACCATGAGTTACCAAATTCTGGAGAAACCCTTACTGGTTAAATATTATTGACAGCAATTGATGCATTTTTGCCAAACATTCAAAGGAAAACTGCCAGTTTACAAGGAAAAATACGATTTAAGGTCATAAGTTACGAAACAGGAAAATGTTCATTAGGAAATGCTTCGATGAGTAGTCCTACTCGTACCACTATATTCTTCCGTGATCCTTCTCATTACCACTTGCTTCCAGTCAACGACGGAAATTCTAAATAAGCAGCACTACAATTCTTCTGAAGAAATAAAAAATTTACTATTTTCGTGGTCAGCCTCAATCGCAAGTCGTTATTTTCAGGAAATTTATCTTTTGCCAGAGAGAGATGAGAAAAATTAGTGTCCTTTAAGTTGTATTACATACGAGTGAGTAGTGTATAATTACATTAACACTGCACATTAAGTAATGTATAATTACATGAATATTGTACATTGCGTAGTGTATAATTTAAAGGATGTATTAATTATTTAAACAAATTCCTTCTTTGAAGAGCAAAACCTCATATATTAAATTTTATATCAATTATTTTTAATATAATGATGAAAGTTCATAAATCTTAAAATGAGATCTCTTGATGGCATGTATTATGCCTAAAGATAATATATTCATTCGGTGCACTGGTAAGCGTAGGAGAATACATTGAATTTTAAGTAATCACTCTCCAGATTTAACTGCATTTTATTTTTTGAAGTGGCAATCTATGACAAATTTTATTTACTAGACTACTTTCTTATACTATTTTTTTTAAACTTAAGCAACGTATTACAACTTCTCTGAATGACATAACTCCTTAAATGCTAGTTAATAAAGGAGATCAGATCGCTTTTTGTCATTATGGTATCAGAAACTGGTACAGCACACATGTTCTCGCATCAAACTTTTGGTGTCATATTGCAAGTTTATAATAAATTTATTCATATTTTAAATTATGAAGAAATTTTTTTTTAACAAAATAATTTTTTAGAAAGCAAACTAGATTAATTCAATAATAATAATAATAAATATATAAACCAAAGAAGTTGAAGAATTACGTTATTCAAGAAATAAGTTATTTTCCATTAAAAAAAGAATTTAAAGAAATGCCTCCATTACTAACTAGAGGTATTGAAAAACATCTCCTCTGTTGGAAATAGCAGCAATTTATTTAGTCAAAAATTGTTCTTTGAAAGATTTAGAATAAACTAACAAGATTTCGTGATTTTACATCTCCTTAAGGTCAATTTTTATTTTACTTCTAGTTTTTTTTTTTTTTTTTTTTTTTTGTAATTTGACTGATAGTTACTTTTTGCCATTTCAAATATTCTAAGGGAAAAAAAATTCCTCCTATTTTCTATAAATAATATTGCAATTTATAATGTCTTTTTCATTTCTATATTTGAAAAAAAATCATTAAGAATTATTTAGGATTAAAATATATTTTTTGCGCAATATTTAATATTTATAAGAAAAAAAAAGTCAAAAATTTAGTTTTAATTTTGTATCTTCATCAAAATTAATTTATTTGAAACTATATTCTTAATATCGTCATAATAATTATTTTTAAGGAAAGCATATTAATCTAAGTGTTCATTTCGAGATTAAAAATAATGTGAATTTTATAAAAAACAGTAATTGAAGTAGAAAATGGAATTTCTTCTTTAACTATGGTCTTTGAAAAATACTTCAACGATATTTAAAATAAATCACTTCTTTGCTTTATAAAAAAACTGATTTTCCTTTCTTTTTACGTATAATTCATTATTTATGCTTTCATTTCCACGCAATCATTATGATTAAAATTGTATTTTTACTAGCAATAATTATTTCATATGATACTAATTATATCTCACAATTGAATAATATTTTATAGAAAGTAAGTATGCTTGATTTCCTTTCGAAATAGTATCATTTGTGAGAATTCGAAATACTCAAGTTTGTTGTCTGTAAAAATATTCATCAGAAGGTCATTTAAGTTTCTAATATAAAATAAAAAAATAACTTGCCTGCCTTATATGAATTCTTTAAATAATTAATATTTTATATTAAAATTAAAGCAAAGTGCAAGACATTTTAATAAAAGTTAATATAATATCATAAATTATATCGAAATTGAATATTGATATTCAAGCCTTATTCATTTCCCCTACTCGCATCCTAGGAGCAACGTGAGCAGCTAGGCCTGCAAAAGGGCGAAAATGGTGGCATTTTTGTGACCACTTCTTTAAAAAATAAAGGACACTCCGTGACGATTGTGATTATGTATAAAAGTGACCGGAATCGATAGTTAGGCTGCCCAGTAGGAGTTATCAGAGTTTTTCCTATATGATACTCAAATGCAAGCAGTTATATCAAAATGTCCTCTCAGTATGTTGTCCTAGCCTTGCTCATGCTATTCATGGGGGTTGTTCTACGGGTGCATAATACTAACTGAAAAAAAAAAATGCATCTCTTGTAAGTTTGTAATCATAGTTTAATTGATTTAATAAAAGAATAATATTGATTCAATAAAATATATTCAGAAATGAATAATTTGAGATTTTTTAAAATTCTTATTTATGGTTTGAGTTATTTTTCTCCATATTAATAATTAATTCAAGATTACTTATTTACAATTTTTTTTTAGTTTCTAACTGAAACGATTCATGTTTCAATATTCTTGAGCACTTAAAGTAGAATTTCATTCCTCACGATTTTAGTTTTCTTGATGAAACTCTTAAAACACCTCGAATAGATGGCAGAAATACTTTTCCTCAAGCACAGCTGCTCTTTCAGCAGTCGATGAAGCTTAACAAACAATTCGTCCACCTTTACAGCTCTGGAGGCAAAGGAGTTAATCCGCACCTTTCATTACTCAAAGTATCACACCAGTCGATCAATATCAGCGCAGTCACGGTTAAGGTAAGTAAAAGCACCCAACTTGTTCCGGGTCAGTCACGCGATGAATGTGACGATTGCGAGCTCCCGAGGCGATTAAAGCCGATTGAAAGGACCCGTTACGATTAATAGAAAATGGAACCTCTTCAAAAGGTAACCCGTTACACTCTGAGATAGAGACACAGAGCGAGAGAATTAATTCCGATGATAATTGCTTCACCGGTTATGAAGCATTTTCCACTTGAAAGGAGGCGAGCTCCATTGCGTGATAAAATGCGGTGTAGGACGGTTTCCGAAACTTCTGATTCCGAATGCTATTCATGGATTCTTGCCATGCATTTAATTTCGGGTGATATGCATTCGCTCATAAGAATCTTCATTAAGAATGACCACGCACTGAATGATTGTCCAGATAAATTGCTGACGTTCTTCGACCTTCTCAATCTATTTCGGTTCCAGAAATCCATAGAAATCAATGGCGTTTCGCATGCGCTCGCATTTTGGTTGCAGTAAAGGGAATTTTAATAATGCCATTTTGTTGTTGCTTTATTTATGCTTCAGGTGTAGTTAGGGAGGAAGCAAATATCATCAATATTTATTGTCTTTGTTAACTGGTGTTGCTTGAATGATTTATTGCTGAGTAAACGGATTTCCACAATAAATATGCTATGTAATTATCGAGTCTTCTTTAAGGAAGTATTAATCTCATCTTAGAAGAACACCAAAGAGAATTGCCATGAAAAGAAATGTATTCGTATTTCATTTCATTTATTTGATGCATTAATTAATTTGCCTTACTTGATGCATTTCTTTCATGTATTTGTATGTATGAAATGTATTATATATGTATACCACGATTGCTTGGAATAACAGTTATACGTCAAATAAAGCGAGAAACTTACTCCACTGTTAACTCCTTACCTGCCGCGGAAAACTTACGAGATGCGCTCCCCAGTGCCACCGTTTTTTATACAGGCGCGCGTAGTTATGCGATGTATTGGAGGAAAAAAAGAGGTGCGTTTTGCAACATAAAACCTTTTTACTTTCACAGAAAAAATAAAATGTAAAAAAAAAAAAAATTCTAAATTTAAAATATAGAATGTGTAGTAAAACAGATGTTAGAACTCTTAAGTTCTAACATCTGTTTGATATTTACTAAAATAAGAATTCTTTATTGTTTCATATGTAAAATATGATAGGAGAAATAACTATTTATTTACAATGTCTTAACTTGTTTTTTATAAGCCAAGTCACATAAACCAAAATCACATTCATTGCATTGATAGCTGGTTTCACGACGAAAGGGAAGCAAAAGAAGAATAAAAAAAGCACCACCTACTCAAACAAACAGAAGCAAAAACTGCACAGCTATGACTCACCGTTTCAGAAATATCCCCTTTACCAATACCCTATCCCTTTTCTCTGAAATAATAAAATCCGTTTCAAACATTGTCAAGGTCATTTTGTGGCATTTCAAGACCGTGGGAGCAGTTTTCTTTATAGCAGCGCAATGCAGAGGATCGTACTTCGGAAAGGCGTATATATACGCCGTCGGAAGTGAACGCATCTGTTGAGTGAGGCGTATATATACGCCGATGGCAGTTAAGGGATTAATTTACTAATCTAGCTTATGTCACTCAGTACAATTAATGTTTTGTCTTCTTGCTTATCATAAATAACTGATGCAAAGAAAGATACATTTTAAACAATAGGTTATTAGATTTGTTTTACTTATTCTTCATTTTTTTACTCTACAATTAAATATTGAAATCTGGTTGCGTTTTTAATCACATTTGCAGACGCTACACATAAATTATGTTTCGGTTTGTCGCTCCGCGGTAATTTCAGGCACATTTTTAGGCTTATTGGACCGGGACCAATAGTTTAATTTGGATTCTGAATCACACACAAACATTCATGCCACTTCGGATCTGAATATATATTATTTCTTAAAATTTTTCTGTTATTAAAGATCATTCAATTATAAATCAACAAATATGATATAAATATAATTATAGCATTAATCCAAAAATTATAATTATCTTTTCAATACTACCCTTTATTCCTTAAGGTCATATTATGTTTGATAATAGCTAACACCTTTTAATTTTCCTTTACAAATTAAAATTACTATAAAGTGTGTTTCTAAACACCTTTATTTTCAATACATAATGTCAGTAATTAATTGGATTAAAATTAATTGGATTTTAATATATAAACAATTTCCTTTCAATCTATTTCAATAGACAATTTAACAATTTTTAACCAGCATGTCATCTATTATGGTATTAAATCTAAATTTAGAAAATCATTCTTCCATTAGCTAATTTCTAAGGTTACCAATCAAGTATCTTGTTTAGGAAAGTTGAACATTCTTAACTTATTTCTCCTTTTTTGAAAATGCTGTAACATCATCAAGATAGCCTCGAGTAAATTAGGAATAATCAGGTCGCTTAATTCTCAAAACTACAAAGGTCTGAAGGAGTTACGTTGCCTTAATTTAATTAAATACTTAGCTTAAACACGAATATAAACGTGTTTTGATTATTTCATATTAAAATAATCAATTTTCCGGGTCTTTGCACAGCTTATGGTCTTTGCATTTGTAATTAACGGTTAGCAATGCTGATTATTTTTTTGATAAGAAGGAGAAAAAATGTGCAAAAGAGTTATTGCTTCATGAATATTAAAGTAATTAGTTAAAATGAAATGTTTCACGTTAGAGAAGTTTTAGTTCATTTTTATGATTTTGAAGTTTTTATATTAGTGCATTCTTTTTTAACCGGTATTTTATTTAATTGCTTTTTCAAAACTAAAAAGTAATTTTTTCTTTATAATTTTTTTTTTCAATTCAAAATTTACCATATAAATACAGAAAACACGCACTATAATTATTCAAAACTGATAAAAATAATGAAGTTTGTGTATATACATTTACTTGGCATAGTTAAATAGCATCATAATTATGTTATAGGATAAAGTACGAATAGAAGTAATGAAAAAAAAATACTTATATCAAGTTGTCTTAATATATAGTTCTTACAGATGGAAAAGTCTTTTAGATAGCGCAATGGGTCTAAGAAAAATGTATATTATTTCGATAAGCGATGATAAAGTAAAAATACCATACCTATGTAGGCAAGAAAAGACACGAAAATTCAAATACTGTTATGCTCATATGTTGTGTTTGTCGAGAAAGTGACAAAATTCACACGAAAACCTTAAGGATATTCTTTCAAAATGGTGTCGATCCATTGCAAGTATAATGCAGACATTATATATAAGGATAAAAGGTATGCACATCTGTAATTCTAGATGGTGGCAGATTCACTGTATAGATTTAAAATTGCTATAATATTAAGACACTCATATACTTTAATATAACACTCCAGTTAATTTTAATCTCTCTCACTCTCTCTCTATCTCACTCTGAATATATATATAGATATATATATATATATATACGTTGGAGCATAAATAAAAGGAAGGTTATATCACTTATAACTTTTTCTATCTTACGGATATTCAAATTATTATCTGTATGATATTAATAAATATTTAATTTTACTTTGATTTCGCAATCCAGCATAAATGCATTTTTGTTAAAATTAAGAATTCTTTAACAATTAAAATAATTTCAGTATCCATAATAATTAATTTAAATGAATCATAAATCCTTAAATATTATTTTATTAATTTTCCTGTTACTAAAGATCGTTCAGTTATTTATAAGATATATATCGAATTATATTTCAGTAAAATAGAAATATTTTTCTTATGCTTTTCTATATTCCTTAAGATCATATTATATTTGATAATCGCTAACATCGTTTAATTTTCCTTTAAGCGTAAAAATCTCTATAAAGTGTGTTTCTAAGCACCGACATTTTCAGGACATATTGTCAGTAATTAATTGGATTAAAATTAATTGGATTTACTTGCATAAACAATTTTCTTTCAATCTATTTCAATAGACAATTTAACAATTTTTAACCAGCATGCCATCTATTATGGTATTAAATCTAAATTTAGAAAATCATTCTTCCATTAACTAATTTCTAAGGTAACCAATCAAGTATCTTGTTAGGAAAGGTGAACATGCTTAACTTATTTCTCCTTTTTTGAAAATGCTGTAACATCATCAAGATGATCTCGAGTAAATTAGGAATAATCAGGTCGCTTAATTCTCAAAACTACAAAGGTCTGAATAGTT
Source organism: Caerostris darwini (assembly GCA_021605075.1). Classification (NCBI taxonomy): domain Eukaryota; kingdom Metazoa; phylum Arthropoda; class Arachnida; order Araneae; family Araneidae; genus Caerostris; species Caerostris darwini. Next base: position 26,065 of record BPLQ01012187.1, on the reverse strand, counting down.
ACGTTGCCTTAATTTAATTAAATGACCAGCTTAAACACGAATATAAACGTGTTTTGATTATTTCATATTAAAATAATCAATTTTCCGGGTTTCTGCACAGCTTATGGCCTTTGCATTTGTAATTAACGGTTTGCAATGCTGATTATTTTTTTGATAAGAAGGAGAAAAAATGTGCAAAAGAGTTATTGCTTCATGAATATTAAAGCAATTAGTTAAAATTAAATGTTTCACGTTAGAGAAATTTTAGTCCATTTTTATGATTTAGAAGTTTTTATTTTAGTCCAATCTTGTTGAACCGGTATTTTATTTAATTGCTTAAACAAAATTAAAAAGCAAACTTTTCTTTATAAATTTTTTTTAATTTCAAAATGCGCCATATAAATACATAAAACACGCAGTATAATTATTCGAAACTGATAAAAGTAATTAAGTTTTTGTATATAAATTTACTTGACATAGTTAAGAATCATCATAATTATTTTATTGGATAAAGAAATCTACTATATCTTAGGTTTAATTACGAAAGTACAAATATAAATAAAGAAAAAAATACTTATATCAAGTTGCCTTAATATTTACTTGCCAAGGATGCAAAAGTCTTTTAGATATATCGCTGGGTATAAGAAAATGGTATATTATTTCGATAAGCGATGACAAAGTAAAAATGCCATATCTATTGTGGGCAAGGAAAGACACGACAATTCAATATAGCAGTAAACTCATCAGTTGTGTTTGACGCGGAAGTGTCAAAATTGACATGAAAACATTAAGGATATTCTTTCAAAATTGTGTTGATGAATTGTACGTATAATGGTCTGAACTTCTAGCAATGCATTATATATAAGGCTAAAGATTATACATTTCTGTAGCTCTAAAAACAGATTCACTGTATATATTTAAGGTTGTTATAATATTAAGAAATATATTGTTATAATATTAAGAATTTTTAATAATACATATATATATATATATATATATATCACTTCTTAATAGCAATTTAATACAAAACGAACATTTGTATTCTGCTGTCCATTTTAGTTCCACATCCATCAAAAAACTTAAAAATAGAACCAAAAGATATATATTGATTGTTCTAAAGTTTCGTACGTATCTTTCGTGCAGGTCTTTCTAAGTTTGACGCCTTAGCGGAAAGAAAAAATAAATAAATTAAAAAAATCACTGGTAATTGAAAGTTTATTTAATTTTAAATTCAACTTATTAAAAATTACTTTTATATTTATTGATTAATGTGAGGTTATGCATATTTCAAAACTTATTCCCTAATTAAACAGTACTATTAGGAAAATATAGTAAAAAATAATTTGCTCATCACACTGATGCATATATATATATATTACACTTAAAAAAACAACTTAAGTCAAGACTTAAGTAAATGCATTTATCAACATACAAGCATGAAGTTGTTGAAAAGGCCTTTTTGTAACTGGAACAGTGAAAAGGCAGCTCAGTAGAAAGGAGATTCGTATGCTAATGTCAGCTCGTGACATCAAAGGAGACATCATGGCACGCAAACGCGTGCAAAACGCACATTCTGGCCCAAATTAACTTAAAAAGAAAGAGGAAGGATACTTTTCTAAACATTCCCTGAAACTGAAAGTGAAATCTTATGTTCATAATGGCTACAGTAAACCATTAGAATGCTTTTACAAGTAGTCGAATGATCGAAAAGTTTAAAGAGGGGCGTAGTTTGACGACTGTTGCTCAAGAGATGGGAATTGACAAAAGTATAATTTTAAGATCTATGAAATTCTTCCAAATTACAGATACAGCTGTAAAAAATGTTGGTTGCTGTCGGCTGAGATAAACAACGGCAATTGATTACCTGTATATCGTTCAGCATGCGAAAACAGATCAAAATTAAACATCAGGCAACATCCCTCGTCAACTGAGTAACATCTACTGTGGCAAGACGTCTGCATAAATGTGTCCTATTCGTCCGTTGTCCTGAAAGCTGCATACCATTAACAGCATCTCATCAGCGGCACCGTTGACAATGTCGTCGGGAACACAAAGAATGGATGTCTTATCGATGGAGTCCTGTTCTGTGTGCAACTGGCGTCTGCAAACAGAACAGGACTCTATCATTCAGACAGACAAGTGGTATGGAAGGAGGTAGGGACAAGGTTGCATCTCACTATCAGAGAAAGAGAGTGGAGTGTTGGAGCGCTTGTTTTCGAGGCATTATGTTGAATGGACCAGCGGAGCTTCATATTTTCAACAGCAGTTCACATGCATTTTCCACAGCGGCTCTAATTATTCTCCAACACGTTCTTCTGCTACGAGGTGTCATTGGTCCAGACTTTATTTTTGTAGACGACAATGCAGGTCCACGCTGGATATCTGCTGTTGAGGAGCTTCTAGAATGTAAGGATATCTGAAAATTGGATTGGCCAAGCAATTCCCTGATTTAAATCACATCGAACCTGTGTGGGATGCTTTGAGGAGACGCTTGTCAGCAAGATACTATCCTCCTAAGAAAAAGATGTTCCTTGAAGAGTGGCCACTTTTGGCTGAAGAACTGCTGTAAAATTAGGTTTCGATTATAAACATCATTGTAACTCAACCATTGCAGTTAGAGGAGGTCATATCCTTTATTGAGGGACTTTGGTTTGTTTTCTTCCTCATGTCCAGACAATGTTTTTTACTAAAGCCATTATATCAATAAAAACATTTTCTTGTATTTTTTCTTCAATACAATTCATTTTTTTTTGGTTGCAATACTTTCTTCAACCATTAAGTACTGCATTGTGTCTCTGTAGCGTGAGTTTCATGTATTCCTCTTGATTTTTTGCGGGATTATGTTAAAATCAGAAAAGTTGCTTAGATTTTGCACCCTAGTGTAAATATATATATATATATACTCATGTTTGTGAAAATTACAACACCATGAAGGAATCGACATAATTGAATTAAATTTAATACACAGGTGAGTGGTAGTGGTACAAATAAATGATTAAATGTTCAAAGCAAACAAACAATAACAAGAGATCGGAATCAGTATTTTGTGTTGGCGCCAATCGCCGCAATAATTGCTGTAATACGACGTGGCATGGAGTCAAACAAATTTTGAATGTCTGCCTGAGGAAGAGCATTCCATATTGTTTGTACGCGCACCCAAATTTCGTCTGCAGAAGCAACAGGACAAGGATCACGAGCGAGACGCCAACCAACGAAATCCCACATATGTTCAATCACCGACATATCCGGGGAATACGCAGGCCACGAAAGAAGCTGTACCTGCGTGTTGCTAAGAAGGATTGAACAGTCCTAGCGATATGAGGGCGGGCATTGTCCTGTTGAAATACAGCGCCTGGCAAGCTTTGAAGGAAGGGAACAGCTTGGGGCTGTAGAACTTGATTGATGTACCAGTTGCTGTTCATATTGCCCACAATTCTTAGCAATTGAGATCGTCCATGATATGTTATGGCACCCCAGACCATAACTCCGGGTGTTCATCCACTGTGGCGTTCGATAATGCACTCCGGAAAAAGGCGTTCACCGACATAGCGTCTGACACGAATGCCGCCGGCATGGTACCACAAATTAATGCGGGAATCGTCAGAAAACACGACATGCTGCCAATCAGCACGCCAGTCTCTATGCTGAGCGGCCCATTGCAGCCGCAGGCGACGATGGTTTAGCGTGAGAGGGATCCTGTATAAAGGAGTCCTGCAGCAGACGTCTACGAATTGATGAAGTACACAATGACACACCTGTAGCTATTGACCACTGTGCTGCCAATTGTCTAGCGGAAGCTGCACGGTCCGTCAGCGCCATGCGGACCAGGTGTTTATCATCGCGAGCTGACGTCACATTTCGGGGTCCACTTCCGGATTTCCGAGTTGTCCGACACTCGTCCGTCCACTGCTTCCAAAGACGCAACATTTTACTGCTGTTACGCTGCACACGAGCGGCTACTGCACGATAAGACAATCCAGGTTCACGTAGGCCGATGATTCTAACCCGTTCAAACTCTGTAAGTTGTTCAAATCTCGCTCTCTTTCATCGAAGAGGCATAAGTAACGATTGAGTTAACGTTTAGCACTAGCAGATAACCACCGGTAACCCTACACGCCTCGCTACTGCCGTCTATTTATTCAGATCCATCTGCCGTTCAGAGGGCGTTGCTCAGCATACGCATGGGCTACGGATTTGAAATCCTAATCATTTGCATATCATGCGCTAATCTGCATTTCCTGAAAATTTCAGCCCACTCGCGTATGTCCTTCATGGTGTTGCAATTTTCACAAACATGAGTTTATATATATATATATATATATTTTATATATAAATATATATATATATATATATATATATATATATATATATATATATATATATATATATATATATATATATATATGTATATATATATATATATATATATATGTATATATATATATATATATATGTATATACATATATATATATATATAAATGTGTGTGGGTGGGTGGGTGTGCATATGTGTGTCAGATAAAAGCAGATTAGGAGGACATATTTAATTCATTAATCTTTATTTATTTCAAATACGTTTTTTATACTATTTTTCATAAAAAAAAAATATTCAAATGATTTCATCACTAATATATTAACATTAAGATATAATTAATCTATTCTTATTGATATTTCATACTACTTATTCTTTCATTCTTATGATTTTAAATATATTCATTTACATAAGAAATGTTTAATCTTAATAATTCAAGTATAATAAGTAGAAACAAGTTATCACTCTGCTTTTAAAATTTCAAGACTAACCAAATATTAATTATCCATAGTGTATGACTAATACATTTAAACAATAAAATACAGCAATTGCTGTTTTTAAATAATGTTTTAATTTCAAAATGGTGAATTAGTTATTGATGCAATTAATCTATAATACTATATATGTCTTATAAATTTTTGATGTTGTTTAAAATTTCCTTTTATACAAAATGCTTATTTTAACATATTATATTACAGAAATATTTTTCAATTAATATCCTTCTATATATCTGAAATTTATATCGAAAAATCTCTTAATATGAAATGCATACGAATTTTCCTTTTTTTTGTTGAAAAATAAAATAATTCTAAAAATGATTTTTGTACTAAAATATTTTTAGAAAAAAATAGTGGTTGATTTTTTTTATTAATTTCAAATATTGAGTGTTAAGCTTATTTTAGAACATTTCATAAATCTTATTCATAAATTATTATTAGAGAACAACTCATTCATTCATTAAAACAAATTTAGATTATTAATGAAAATTAAGGCTTTCCGATAACGAATTAGATCTTTCCTTAAATATTAAATGTTTAATGTTGTTTTAGAAATATATTATTTAATAGAAATAGATTTTTCATTGAATATTGTGAAAGTTTTAAATATTTCTTTATGATATATATTTCATTAGCACTTAAATTAAGATTTTTTTTTCGTACAGCCATATCTAAAGAGTACAAAAAATTCAACGGCTAAGTAGAATTTAATTGTATTCATGTTTATCGTCATGTAATAAAATTACGTAACGAGAAACTGATAAAAAACTGTATTGAATATTGAATAATTCCTGTTCCAAATAATTAGATATTAAATAATTATTAATTAGTATTTAATATTGCCTTTATACTCAATCTATTTTGACAATATATTAACTATTTTTCTTTCAAAAGGAAGTTCATTCTCAAGTTCCTTCAAAATTTAATTATATCATGTACCTAAAAATGCCAATTCATTAACGATAGTATTCAGTTACATTAACATCTGCTATTTTCTTAATTGAGATTGAAATTTAATTAATGTCAAACGGAATTTAAGGAAATGGAGTGAAAAATAGTATCCTTTAATGTGCGATACTTTTCTGGAGACTAAAATTTTGTCGTGAACATGTCATTTTAAGTTAGAAATTATATTTGTGAGTTTCTTTCTCTTTTAGAAAGTATAACAATATTTTCTTTTACTGTTTTTCAACTATTATTCTAAAAATTCATTTGGAACATAAATAAATATTTTCAACTAAGTGTCAAGATAATTATCAAATGTATATTGCAGACGGATTGACAGTACTTTGGCAGTTATAATTTGAATAAATCAGAATTTCTCTAGAATAAGTTACTGTTGTGTATACGTTCTGACATTTACTTTGTATTAAAAATGCATGAAAAAGATATGAACATTGATTGCATTATATTATTTTTTGTTTTGTTTTTCTAAATTTTAATATATTTTTTTCTTCGGTGATGTGACATCAATTACTTCTGCATTTATCAGAAGAACAAGTAAGTTTTTTACTATGATTCAAACTAAAGAACATTCAAGTGTAGGATAAGAAATTCTATAAAAAGTACAGATGAGTGAAACATTGAGATCAATTTGGTGAACATCCGTCCTAAATTGTTGTGCCAATTAACAGTTTAAAAAACGCAAACGCTTACAGTGGGAAGGACTGCAGAATAAATAAATCTCATTTTCAACATTCCTTTGGATGCATATAACAATGGACCTTAATTTATCTCCTGAATATCACATTAACATGAAGTTTTATTAAATAAATGTATCCACTATACATCATAATATATCAGGAATTTGAGAAAAAAAAGGAGGCTTTTCTTTATATTAATTTTGGGAGGAATTTGTTTTTTAGAAATACAGAATTGTAGATTGTAGGAAAGAAATTATGCGTAACAATTCTGATTTAACGTTATTCCATTTGTAGTTAGACAATATATTTAATTGATAAATTATTGCTACTAATATTTAAATGTAATTTATAGTATTTTGAAATACTACGCAATATATATCGAAAGTTAAGGTAGGAAAAACATAGAAAAAAAATAACTTCACAATTTCATGAAAAGAAATCATTATATTATTTATATTAAGTACTATTTAAATGTAATATATAGTATTTTGAAATACTGTACAGTATATATTTTAAATTAATTTAGGAAACGTATAGAAAAACAAACAGTCTCACAATGTCATGAAAATAAATATAAATATGGCACATTTTCTAGGTTATTTATAAAAAAAACTCACACTTCTTAGGAAATGCATCGGATTAGAAGATTCGATGGAATATAGCAAGAAGTTTCTAGAAACCCTGATAAATGGAAACCATACTGGTTGTGAAATCCCGAATCAAATACAGCTATTGAAAGAAAGAAAAAAAAACGGAAAATGTGTGGGCGAATTTAAAAATGGCATTATTGCGATTTCAGATTTGAATTAAATTTTCTGCAAACAAAAGCAAACTGGTTCAAATGGATGAGAAATAAAATCCAATAGAAAATACTAAAAGATAAAACAAAAAAGTATCAAATAAAATAAAAAAGTGGTTGAAAAGGAATGGCAGCAGGTCGTTCGAAGTATTTGGAAGCTAGATCGCCTAAAGGATAAACAAAATATATTAGCAAACCCACATTTAAACCAAAGAAGGCTTGAAAATGCATTTGTATTTGTCATTAAGAGGCATAAGACATATTGAAAGAAAATCTTTGAGAGCATTTTTTGTGGAATTCTCCAACTGGCAGAAAGAATGGAATGGGAACATTTGATATTCTTTGACATAATAGAAATTAGTATATCTTTTTCAAAAAAATTTAGACTCATATTACAATTTTTTTGCCAACAAGTAAGAATAAAAGTATTAAAATATTGCAATCATGAGTTAAAAAAAAGAATTTGGTTCTTGGCTATGATGTCTGCTTCAAATTAAATTTCATTTCGCAAGAAGTTATATTCTTTATAATAGTTAGTGACGCAGCGTTTCTTCTTTTTATAGAATAATATTTGTACTGATAAAATTAATTACATTTTTTTGAAATTTTAATAAAAAATTAATTTTGAAAAAAAAAATTGAATTTTTGATATTCAGAAAACAGACATAAAAAACCATCCATAATTAATCATTCGACGCTTTTTTTTGTCAATGAAGGAATTATTTAGGTAAGGGTGAATAAAATAGTTGTTTTATAGCAAACTATAGTTTACAAGTTATTTAAGCCCAAATTGTAATTTGTGTTCCTTATTATTGATAAAACACATATGGCTAAATATATCTAGAAAGATATAACTAATTTCCTTTATTATTTTATATTTAAATATGTAAGCATATATTAAAATACACTTATTATTATTTGTAACATTATAATTCTTATTATATGTAAAATTACATAGTTAAAATAATTTTAAATGTTTGCTATTAAAAAAGAGAAAAAAACTTAAATAACTAAAAATAATTGAAGAGAAAACAAGAAAAACTTCACAATAATTGAGAAATATTTAATCCATATAAAAATTTATACAAATATTTTTCAATTATTCGATCATGTTTTTTTAGTGATTAAATAAAATCTATTAAATAAATTAAAGCTTAATATGAAATGCTGACCATTTTGAATTACCTTAAATTTTTTAATTATTATAATAAATTTAAATTCACAAATATAATAATTACAAGTTTCAGTTAAAAATGAATTACATAATTTTTATTACTGCTTAATATTTTTGTTCAATTTTGGGTCTATTGATCAACAAACAATTTATTTGTGTGAATCAAATGTTAAAATTTATAATTACAACATTTGGTGAATGATTGAAAAATGTAAATGATAAATTATATATCTTCAACAATGTTCAGAACATAAAAAAAATATAAATTAACTTACATTTACATTATGTTGAAAAATTGTTTTTAATACATTTCAATTGACGAGAAAACTATATCAATAATAGATATTTTTCATGTTTTCCATTAACTTAAGAAAAATATTTAATATTGCTTTTATAAAAAAAATAAAGAATTCTTCGAGTATTCGTATATTTTCCAATTATTTATGGCATAAGAAGCAATGTAGAATAGAAAAAAAAAACTTAAATAAATCGCCATCGTTAAAAAATTTTTTAATCAACCACATACAGCATTCTTTGGTGTTGATTTGAGTAAATTGAAAAACAAGACCGAAGCTAATTTTAGCGAGGATGCATCTGTCGTATTTAAATACTCCCAGCCTTCAAAGTTTAATTACCGTCCTCAAGTTTATCCAAAAGTTTTGCTTAATTCAGTGGCAGCAGCAGCATCTAGCTGGAATAAGAGATCTTGAAGCTATTCTTTAAAATCTTTTAATCTTCCTTCTACTTCGCCGTATAATGAGACTGGGAGAAATCTTGAAACGTAAAGCGAATTCAGAGTAAATCCTACAAACAATGAATTATTCATGCAAAGGTCTTTCCGTACCCTCTCCTCCCTCTTTATCGTACCTGTATATTTTGACGCATTCGGCATAGCGCAAGAATCACCACACATACCACGGTTGATGGAGAAAACAAAATTCCTCTTTGAATTTGTGCAGAAGACGAGTGAGGCGACAATGCATCTCATCAAATTCTAATCTGCAAGGCGCCTTGTTTGTTGTGCATTTTCACGGCCTGATTTGATATTTTTAGTTTTCTGGCATGTCTTGAGGTAAACCGGCGTCTACTATCACAGATTCTTTTCTTTTTTTAAATTTAATTTTATATCATGCGAGATTTACTTTTAATTTTTATTATTATTATTTTTCCGAACTCGTCTGACATTCGTGTCTTGCAAAAGAAAGGACATTAGAAGGAAAGAAGAAAAAATAATGATTTAATAAATCTTCTTCGAGTAATGGTTTTCCCAATTCTTGATTTTTGTCAATTTAAAATTAGCATTTATATTGTTATCATCAAAAAAAGGATTCAGATGTTTTGAAGAAATTAAGTGAGTTGTTTTCCTCACTACTGTTTGGTTTGGTTCGGTTTGAAATTAAAATTGAAGGTTTAACAAACGTTCGTTTATGAATTGTGTCTGGTAAACATGTGATTTGCATAAACTAACTAAAATAAAATCTAAGAAAACTATTTTTAAAAAATGTGGAAAAAGGCAAGCATTAACATATTTTACATGTTTTTGAAATAACCACAGTTATATTTTTTTTTTTTATATGCACAATATTTTAAGCAATATAAATATTAAAGTAATATTAAATGTTGAGCAAAAAATTCAAAATTTGAAATTAAGAAATACAGACATTTCTATGCGCAGTAGTGTCTAATTTACTAATGAATTGGGAAAAAAAATTAATTAAGTGTAAAACTTCGATTGATTGAAATAATACTGAATCGAAAAAAAAATTGGACTGATCCTGATGACCGAGTGGCGCTCGGTGCCACAGGGTGGGGAATTCGAATTTCAGAAGGTTGGTGGATATTTGTAGTGGTTCAGAATCCACTTTAAAACGAAGCTTCGAATCTAAATTGACTGTAGAACACTGGGCTTAAGGCTCACAACCCTACCCCGTTAAAAATGCCGTAGTCAACTCAAACGTCTGCCTATCTACTGGTGCTGCATCACAACAGAAGCTGAAAATCACAACAGAATTTCAAATAAAATTTTATTGCGTCGCTGGAGGAAATTAATCTATTTTAAATAATAACTTATGCTCTGACTTTTTTTTTTTTTATAGATTAACTTTTTTTTATATTCACTTTTTTTAGATTTTTTCGAGGACGGAACATACCCCTAATCAGGACAACATAATCTTTCCACATGGTTACAGAGCTACAATATAATTAAAGATAAAATAAGACTAAAATTATTTTTTTTACTATTCTGAATATTTTTTCTAGAAAATAGATTTAAAAAAATAATACCAGTTAATTTAAAATATACCAGCAATTTGATTTATTTACTACATCGATATATTAAAAAGTATTTAAATGTAATACTTGTTACATTTGAAATACTATGCAGTATATACTGACATTTAAAATAGGAAGCACATAGAAAAAATAAATAACTTCACAATTTCATGAAAGGAAATTTAAATCTGGTACATTTTCTTGGTTATTTATAAAAAATAAACCTGCTCTTCTAAGGAAATACATCGTAATGGAACACTCGATGAAATATCGCAAAAAGTTTCTAGAAACCCTGATAAATGGAAAACATACTGGTTGTGAAATCCTGAATCAAATAAAGCTATTGGAAGAAAAAAAAATGGAGAATGTACGAACGAATTTAAAAATGACATTACAGTGATTTCAGATTTGAATTGCATTTTCTTGAAGCTCAAATTTCTGCAAACTGGATCAAATGGATGAGGAATCAAATCCAATAGCAAAGAACTAGAGGATAAAACAAACAAATATCAAATAAAATAAAAATATGGTTGAAAAAGAATGGCAGCAGGTCATTGGAAGTATTTGGAAGTTGGATCATCTAAAGGATAAACAAAATATATTAGCAAACCCACATTTAAACCAAAAACGGCTTGAAAATGCATTTGTATTTGTGATTAAGTGGCATAAGACATAATGAAAGAAAATCATTGAGAGCATCTTTTGTGGAATTCTGCAACTGATTGTAAGCATTGAATGGCAACATTAATATTCTTTGACATAATATAATATATTATTTTTTTTTAATATTTGACTCATATTAAAATATTTTTTCCAACAATACAGAATAAAAGTATTAAAAAACTGCAATCATGACTTAAATAACGAATTTGGCTCTTGGTTATGATAGCTACTTCAAATTAATTTTTTTTTTTTTTAATATTACAGTCATATTAAAATATTTTTGCCAACACTTAAAATAATGAGTAAAAATAATTGAAGAGGAAACAAGAAAAGCTTCTAAATATTCAGTCCAGTCACATTAAAGTGACCACCTGCCAAAAGCCAGAATAACCACCTTTGTCAGAGCGAACTGATGCGACACGTGCAGGAAGAGAGTCAATTAGGTTTCTGAAGGTGTTTACTGGGATGTTGAGCCATACCGACTCCAGTGCCGTGGCCTGCTGCGGTTGAGGATCCATGGTGCGAAAAACCCGACCGAGGTGGTCCCACAGATTCTCGATTGGGTTTAAATCCGGTGAATTTGCTGGCCAGGGGTGTACTGTAAACTCATCCTGGTTCTCTTCGAACCACGCACATACACTGCGAGCTGTATGATACCTAGCATTGTCTTGCTGGTAGATGCCATCACTCTGAGAAAAAATAATTAGCATGTAGGGATGCGGACAGATGCGCACGGACAGATGCGTACTTGTGCTGATCCATCGTGCCTTCCACAATGATGAGTGCACCCAGTTCATGCCAGGAAAATATTCCCCAAACCATAATGCTCCCTCCTCCAGCTTGGATCCTTCCAGCAATTGTTGCAGGGTGTTTGCTTTCAGACTTTTCACGCCGTATACGCCAACCTCCATCCGCCCATCGGAGCATAAAACGTGATTCATCGGAAAAAGCCACCTGTCGCCACTCTGTGGACGTCCAATTTCGGTATTGGCGTGCAAATTCCAGCATTCGCCGCCGATGAACATCAGTCAGCATAGGTATATTAACCAGGCGTCTGTTGCGGAGGCCCATGCGCAGCAACGTTTGCTGAACCGTTGTTAAGGATACACTCTTGGTAGCCCCTTGGTTCATCTGGGCGGTCGGTTGCTCAACAGTTGCACGTCTATTTGCCCGAACGCATCTCCGTAGCCTTCGTTCGCGTCTGTCATCTACAGCCCGCTGTGCACCACATGTGCCAAGCCGATGATTTTGGATAGTGCCATTTTGCTATGCATAGTATGCATTTACCACGGCGGCCACAAAATTAGCCTTTTCCAAAATGCTCCACCCTTGGCCCGAAAGCCAATAATCATGCCCTTTTGACGTCAGATAAATCACTAAGTTTCTGCATTATGCCAACGATTGAAATGCTTTGCGATGCCCTAGGCCATCCTTTATATACACTCCACTGCAATGTGCTGCCACCTGCCTTTTGTGATTGGTTATTTCACGTTGACGTCGAAAGTAGGTGGTGGTCACATTAACGTGACTGGACTGTGTATTTGAGAAATATTTAGTCAATCAAAAAAAATCATAACTATATATTTTAATTTTTCGATCATATTTGTTTACGTGATTAAATAAAATTTATTAAGTAATTTAAGACTTTTTATGAAATGTTGACTATTTTCAATTATCTAAAATTTAAATAATAGTGTGTTGAATTTAAATTTGCAATTAACAAATGAAATAAATAAAAATTTCAAATCAAAATGCATTAAATATTTTTTATTACTCTTAACAATTTGGTTTTATTTTCGAAAATTTCTCAACAATCAATAAATTTGTGTGAATAAATTGTTATAATTTACAACTATAATATTTCATGAATGATTGAAAAAAGTCAAGGATAAATTATATTTCTTCCTCGAACAACGTTCGAAACATAAAAAAAAATATATAAACCTAACATACATTTACATTAGGCTGAAAAATTGTTTTTTGTTCATTTCAAATTGACGAGAAAATTAAATTAATAGTAGCAATTTTTCAAAAAAAAGAAAAAAAATGTAATATTCCTTTTATGAAAAAAAATAATGAATTCTTCGAACATTCGTATATTTTCCAATTATTTGTCTGATAAGAAATAATGTAGAAAAAAATATTTAAAAAAAAAAAAAAAAACGCTATCTTTGACAACATTTTTTAATCATCCACATACAGCATTCTTTGGAGTTGCTTTGAGTAAATTGAAAAACTGACCGAAGCTAATTTTCGCAAGGATGCATCTGTCGTATTTAAATACTATGAGCCTTCAAATTTTAATTACCATCCTCAAGATTATCCAAAAGCTATGCTTAAATCAGTGGCAGCAGCAGCAGCTAGCTGGAAATAAGAGATCTTTAAGCTATTCTTTAAAACCTCTACCTCTTCTTCTACTTCCCCTTATAATGAGACTGGGAGAAGCATCTAAACTTAAAACGAATTCAGAGTAAATCCTACAAACAATTAATTATTCAGGCACATCTCTTTCAGTACCCTCTCCTCCCTCTTTACCGTACCTGTATATTTTGACGCATTCGGCATAGCGCAACAATCACCACGCATACCACGGTTGAGGGAGAAAACAAAATTCCTCGTTGAATTTGTGCAGAAGACGAATGAGGTGACAATGCATCTTATCAAATTCTAATCTGCAAGGCACCTTGTTTGCTGTGCATTTCCACGGCCTGATTTGAAATTTTTAGTATTCTGGCATGTCTTTAGGTAAATCGCCGTTTATTATCGCATAATTATTATTTTTTTTTTAATTTTATTTTATTTCATGTAAGCTTTACTTTTAATTTTTTTTTTATTTTTATTATTTTTCGAACTCGTCTGACATTAGTGTCTAGCAAAAGAAAGGACATCAGAAGGAAAAAAAATGTTTAATAAATCTTCTTTGAATAATGGTTTTCCCAATTCTTGATTTTTGTCAATTTAAAATTAACATTTATATTGATATCATCCAAGAAAGGATTCAGAAGTTTTGAGGCAATTAAGTGAGTTGTTTTAGTCACTATTTTTTGGTTTAGTTCGGTTTGAAAATTAAATTGAAAGTTTAAAAAAACATTTGTTTATGGAGTGTGTTCTGGTAAACATGTGATTTGAGTAATATAACAAAAATAAAATTTAATAAAACTACTGAAGAATTGTCGAATTTCTTGAATATCACAGTTTTATGTTCTATTCTGTGTAATTTAATTAATTATATAATAATAATTATTATTTTATTAATATTTCATTCGCCATTTTATATAAACCATTATCTAAAAAAAAATTTAAGTGTATTAAGTAAATATTAAAATTTAAAATTATATTAATATTAAGTTAGTTTTAAATTAATTTGTTTTAAATAACAACTTATGGAGTTACGTATTTTTTATTTTATATCTTCACTTTTTTACATTTAATTATATACCTTCTTTTTTCGAAACGCAACGGACCTCTAATCAGTACAACATCCGGTCCCCACATGGTAATATAGTTACAACATACTTAAAAATAAAATAATATTAAAAGAACTTTTTTTAATATTCGAAACCTTTCATCCGGAAAATAGATTAAAAAAAACAATCCAAATTAATTTAAAATACATACAGAAATTTGATATATTTATTAATGTAAATTAAGTAGTTAATTAATATTAAGTAGTATTTAAATGTAATTTGTAGCATTTTGTAATACTACGTAGTAAATATTGAAAATTAAGTTAGGAAAAACACAGAAAAACAAACTATTTCTCAATTTCATAGAAAAAAAATCTAAATCTGGTTATTTTCTTGGTTATTTATCAGACTGGAAAATTCGATGAAATATCGCAAAAAGTTTCTAGAAATCCTGATAAATGGAAACCATACTGTTTCTGAAATCCTGAATCAAATAAAGCTATTGAAAGAGAATAAAAAACACAAAATGTACGAACGAATTTAAAAATGGCATTACTGCGATTTCAGATTTGAATCACATTTTCTTGAAGCTCAAATTTCTGCAAACGAAAGCAAACTGGATCAAATGGATGAGGAATCAAATCCAATAGCAAAGAACTAGAGGATAAAACAAACAAATATCAAATAAAATAAAAATATGGTTGAAAAAGAATGGCAGCAGGTCATTGGAAGTATTTGGAAGTTGGATCATCTAAAGGATAAACAAAATATATTAGCAAACCCACATTTAAACCAAAGACGGCTTGAAAATGCATTTGTATTTGTGATTAAGTGGCATAAGACATAATGAAAGAAAATCATTCAGAGCATCTTTTGTGGAATTCTGCAACTGATTGTAAGCATTGAATGGCAACATTAATATTCTTTGACATAATATAATATATATTTTTTTTTAATATTTGACTCATATTAAAATATTTTTTCGAACAATACAGAATAAAAGTATTAAAAAACTGCAATCATGACTTAAATAACGAATTTGGCTCTTGGCTATGATAGCTACTTCAAATTAAATTACATTTGCCAAGAAGTTATATTGTTTATAACAGTTAGCAGTGCAACGTTTTTTTTTTATCGAATATTATTAGTACTAATGAAAGAAATGTCTTTTGATTTTTTTAACTTTTTAATATTAAAATGAATTATGAAACATTTTTAAAATGTTAATAAAAGAAATGAATTTGAAATTTTAATACATAGAAAATAGATTTTAAAACACTCTATAATTAATCTTTCGATTATTTAGTTTGTATATAAAGAAAATATGTAGGTAGGATATATTAAAATAAATATTTTGTAGCAAACTTTATATAAGGAATTATTAGACTCATATTAGTGGCGCAATGTTTCTTTTTTTATCTAATTGTACTTGTACTTATAAAAGAAATGATATTTTTACATGTAATTATTAATAAAAGAAATGAAATATGATTTTTTTTTAAGTTTTAATATCTATAAAATAGATTAAATGAGAATCTATAATTAATTATTCAATAACTGTTTTTGTCAATCAAGAAAATATTAAGGTAGGGGCTTATAAAATAGATATTTTGAAGCAAAGTATAGGTTATAAATTGTTCAAGGACAAATAACAATTTGTCTTTCTACTTATTGATAAGCCGTATGTTGCTAATTATGTCTAGAAAGATTGTCTATTTTACTTTGCTATTTTAGATTTAAGTATATAAATATATTCCAAAATACACTTAATACATTTTGTAACATTATAATCAATATTATATATAAATTTAGATTTTTAAAATAATTTTAAAATGTTACTAATAAACAGGAGTAAAATAAATTAAGTGAAAAGATTAGAATGTTTGAAATATTAATGAATTGAAAAAAAAGGTATTGGATGAATTTAAAAAATATAAGAGCGAATGAAATAGTAATGAATAAAAAAGAAAAATCAAAATTTCTGTATACTATTGAGTACTTGTCTAGCCACGGCTATTGAATTGTAATTATGCGCCAGTGTTTTGAATAAAAGCGCACACATAGGTAAATATTTATACAAATTTCAAAAGCAACATATTGGTATTTATTTTATTATCGAAATATCTTACACTAAAAAAAAATTTAGTAAAAAAGAAACTTTTTAATAAATAATTAGTGTCAAAGAAACAGAATTCCCTTTTATTTCATAATTATCAAAACATATTCTTTGATTTTGTAGAAAAATAAATAGTCAATTTTATAGAAACATATTATTCTATGTTTGATTGTTTCGTTATTTTTCAACATAGTACATGTTCGGATTGGAATATTGTGTAACCAAAATCCTCATAAAAAAAAAGATACATATCACTTTTTAAAACATTTTACCATATTTTTTTCTTTATTGGTGCGTCCTAGGAATATTTCATCTGCATAAAATTTTAAACAAATGAATAATTATTACATCAAAACTATCTCTTAGCATTTGCTTACTGTTTAAATCATGCCTCAGGAAATTTCTCATAGAGAAAGTTTTATGTAAAAATGCTATTTCCTTATGATTTCATTCAATTCTTTTTTTTAATTCCTAATATTAGTTCACACTCTCCCTATATATATCTTGATCAAATTTTCAATCATTAATAAAATGCTTTTTATTCATCCACTCAAGTTCAAATACATTTTTTTGAACTTGTAGTGGATGATACTTGATGTTAATACAGTTTTTTCAAATTAGTTCATTAATTAAATTTAATTAATTAATTTTATTTTTTTAGATTTAAGTTGTATGTATATAATAATAGATGGCGCTAGATGTAAGAGGAAAATTTCAGTTTTATTTGCAAATAAGGTATGAAAACTACTTTAAAAAATTGAAAAGGCAATTTTCTGCAATATAGTGGAAAAAAATATTTATATAGCAATAATAATTAGTAATTGACTTTATTTTTTTTTTTATACATTACTTGTTTCTTTTTAATCCTTATTATCGTTTTTAGATAATAAATCCTGCAACTATTAGACATAATTTAAATCTGGAAATTGAAATAATGTAAATTTCTCCACATTTCACTTATACTTTTTTTTTATCAAATAATGCACCCTAAGATAAGTGCAATTTACAATAATTTTTTAGTAAATATAATCACGGAATAACAATATTGCAGCAAATCTTGTAAGCGCCTTTGACATTCAGAAGACAGCTGGACTTAAAATTGAAAAGTTCCAAGGTTCAAATCTTGCAGATAACTAAAATGTACAATTCTGTAAATAATCAATTTTTCTTTTTCTCTGTTTTTGTGCTAGATTTCTGGCAATATTTATTAGAATTCTTGAAAAGCATTCTAAAAATTTCATTTCCCTTTATAAAACCTGATACATTCAGTCTTGTCAAGTTCATAGCCAAGTGTAGATGCCAAAAGACTATTAGAAAACTACATTATTTTGCAATATAAACACATTAGTAATAAAATTCCGTGTAACCAATATTGGAAACAAATAAAAATTGTGAATATTAAGATGACTGCATCAATTTAACTGCACTCGTTGTGAAATAATAACCATACAAATCATATCTCCTTTCTTGCAGAAGAAGCACACTGCCATGAATATTTTATTGCACTCATACTTTTGCAGAATCAACGTTTGAGGATAGAATATCTGTAATTCATAAACGAGCAGATTTGATATCAAAATAACTACATGACTATAGGCAGGGAATAAATTTTTGCATAAATTGAGAAAAGAGATATAGTCTGGGAATCTGAACCCAAAATATATCAACTATTTGAAATTACTTTTGTTGAATCGCAGCATCCCTGCCTTTCCAGAATTGTGATTTAACGGTCGAGCATCTATCATTTCCAAGCAATCGACCTGCAGCAAGAACGATTGATTATATTTACTTTGCTCACTCGCTGACAGACTGAGGGGGAAATGATTTTTATTTTGTCATCCTATAAAAGTAATTGTCACATTTCTCTGTGTCACACCATTTCACAGAATTTATAGTGTATTTCCCTGTATTAGAAGATATTTTCAGTGGTCTGAAAATTTATTGCTTGCTGACTACAGCCTTTGATTTTATTTTTTTAGTATACTGTTATAGTAGTGAAAAAAGTATATTGCGATCCGCAGAATATAATCCTAAGAATTAAATAAAAAATGAATATGATCCTCAGAATTAAATAAAAAATAAATATGATCCTCAGAATTAAGTAAAAAATGATTATGATCCTCAGAACTAAATAAAAAATGAATATGATCCTCAGAACTAAATAAAAAATGAATATGATCCTCATAAAAAATGAATATGATCCTCAGAAATAAAAAATGAATACGATCCTCAGAATTAAATAAAAAAATAATATGATCCTCAGAATTAAATAAAAAATGAAAATGATCCTAAGAAATAAAAAATGAATATGATCCTCCGAAATAAAAAGGAATATGATCCTCAGAATTAAATAAAAAATGAATATGATCGTCAGAATTAAATAAAAAAGGAATATGATTCCCAGAATTAAATGAAAAAGGAATATGATCCTCAGAATTAAATAAAAAATGAATATGATCCTTTGAATTAATTAAAAAATGAATATGACCCCCAGAATTAAATAAAAAATGAATATGATCATCAGAATTAAATAAAAAATGAATATGACCCCCAGAATTAAATAAAAAATGAATATGATCCTCAGAATTAAATAAAAAATGAATATGACCCTCAGAAATAAAAAATGAATACGATCCTCAGAATTAAATAAAAAAATAATATGATCCTCAGCATTAAATAAAAGATGAATATGATCCTCAGAATTAAATAAAAAATTAAAAGGATCCCAAGGAATAAAAAATGAATATGATCCTCAGAAATAAAAAGGAATATGATTCTCCGAATTAAATAAAAAGATTAATATGTGCATAAAAAATCATAAATTATCATAAAAAAAAGGAATTCATTATATAAATTATATAAGGCGTACAGAGAATTATTATTCAATTTTTTTTTGTATTACTGGTAATTATTTTTCAAAATATATAAATTAAAGGTATTTTCAATTAGTGATCTATGAAAACATAATTTTACTTAAAACAAATCATGTTGTCAAATACAGTTGACAACAAAGTATGTGATAAAAGAGACACGATATTTTTTTTAATTATAAAATAATCGTAAGAAATATTTTACAAATGAATTAAATGAAAATAATAATCTTCCAAATATCTGTTTTATATCGGTAATATAATTTGATATTAAATTCTGGACTATCATTATCCATAAAAAGCTGATGAGCTGGCTCACAACTCTTTTGCCTGATTAAATGAAAGTCAAAATTACATTTCAGAAACTCTGAAATGCAATTCAGAAATGCTGGTGAGCTGGTTTATAATTTCAATTCTGGAATTGCATTTTCAAATGGATTGTTATTATCGCAAAATAGAAAATAATAACAAAATGGTCAGAAAAATATTTTTAAGATGTTGTAGTCGTATAAAATACCCAGTATTTTGCAGTAAATTAAAAATAAAAAAAAATTATTTCTGATAAACATTTAAATTTTCGAATGGCTGCATTGATGAAAAAAAACATTATGGCCTTGAACATATGTTAATGCTAGTTAATTTTACAGTAGTGTTATATAATATATAATTGATATTGTCTATACTTTTTTAATAATGAATTTTTAAAATATTCTTTTTAAGATTTTGAAAGAAATATGAGTGTTATTTATGCTTGTAAAATAAAACATTTAAGTGAAATAAACTTAAATCTTGTATTTTTATTCTACTAAAATGTTTGGTTCTGTTCCTTATTTATCCCATATTTCACTACTTTAAATAGTGATAAAACAGTGATGTAGGTAAACATTTTGGAAGTTACACTTTAAGAATATTTTATCACTAATGATGAATAATTTATGATAATAATAATTTTTAGCCGTGGGTAATTAAAAAAGTTGTAGAATAAATGTTTATTTAAAAGTTTAATCCAATTTTCGTAAATTCAGAAAACTAATGTAACCATTTTAAATTAAATTCTACAAATAATATAAAGAATAAATTCAATTATTATTACTTTCTTTTACTTAAACAACAGACATACAGTTTTTAAATTTTTTTCAGCTGACTTAAATGTATTTAGTAAAATATTTGTTCGGTTTTATTTTAAGAAACTGTTCCCCAAACAATAATTAATCAAAGGGAAGAAGTAGTTGTCACATTCTTTTCTTCAGTGTAGATTCTAAGAAAAAGAAGAAAACTTAATTGAGAATGAAAAATCAGACAATTTGTTTTTCTTACCATTTTCTTAAGGTACTTAATTAATCTTGTTGAAAATTATTCATTAATATAGTTATAACATATCAAACATTTTACCTGTCATTGAGGTTAGGCTTAAAATTTTAGAAAATGGAACAATTCGCTTTTAAATTTTGTTAAATTATACACTTTTACGCCAGAAATACATTTGATTACATAAATATTATTTCTTTTGACTGTATTTTAATTTACTTAAAACGCCTTTTTTTTACGAAAAATGGTGTTTTATTTAAGTTAATGAAGTTCACTTACTGAAAAAATAAAGGTTGTTTTTGAAAAGTGAATTAATTATCACTTTAAATGACCTCGATAAAAAGTGGTTTAAATTTTTACGCTGTTAGTCTTTTAAATAAGACACAATTTTTTTTATACACACAAGAGAAAAATGTAGTAGAGACTGATAAGTTTTTTAACTCAAACTAATTAACGTGTGCACTGTTTTTTGCTTGCCGCTCTTTCTTGATAAGTTCTTGCAGAAATGAAAATAAAACACACTGTTTTCCTATTTGATAAGGAATGGTTTTAATGGACCAGGTATGATTAAATATATGAGAAAGCGTGTCAATGTTTTTGACACTTTATATCTTTTTTTAATTATTTTCTGAGGCGATAAGAATTTTTTTTTAAATTTTATTTGTTTGTTTGCATAACTTGCTTTTAAAAATAATGTTTTTTTTTTTCCCTTTCGTTTAGTACAAAAGAAGTTTCCGCAAAAATATATTATTTTTAAACTGACACAATATTTCGATTAGTTCTTAACGTATTATTAAGCCATACCTAGTAAAATACTTTACATTTAAAAAAAAATCATTTTAGGTTGCAATTTTGACTTAATATTTAATTTAAATTTATTATTTAATAAAATAAAATATTTACCTGTAGTTTTTGTTACTGTGGATCATGAATAAATATTTTTGATATTTTATTCTAAAATTTTTTTAGAAATTATTACTTCTGTTTTAATTTTTTTTTTTCACAGGACCAACATTAAAGTTATATATTGTGCTATAATATGCCCTATATGACTTTAAAAATTATACTGTCTGAATACGCTATATATTACGTTAAATGTTATACAGTCTGAATATGCCTGATAATATATAGTATATTTTTAATATTTTAAAATACTTCATTATTAAAATGCTTATTTTTGCATAATAACAAGTGCAATTTACAGATTATTTTTAAATAATCCCATGAAACACAAAATAAGAAACAAAACTTAAAATGTTTACCTAGGATGGTAAAGAGAAAATTTTATATTGCTCATTTCTTCAACATGAAAGCGAAAGAGAAGTTATAATAATTAAAATTTTCTTAAATATTAGAATTTTAATAATATAAATACATATGACATTGTTAAATATACATTACCTACATCTGAAGCTAAAGTCATGTAGCATCTTGACAAATACAAACTACATATACTGGTTATTAATTTTAAATGGTTCCTTGCATTACCAGAAATAGGAATAAAAAAATTGGAATACTAACAAAAGCACTGATAAATTGAAAATACTTGTTTACTTACTTTCGTTAGCATAAAAGTAGTAGAGAAATTTTCTCAAAATTAAAAATAAGTAACTATTAGAATTTTAATAATTAAAATAATTATATATGACATTGCTAAATATATAAAACAATTCACCCTAAAATTAAAGCCATACATCTTCTGGGAATAACTTTAATCAAACTTTTATTTACACAATATTTGGGATGGAAATAAATAAATGTTTTAGATTTAGACATAAGCACAGCTTTAATGCTAGTCATAATATATAGTTGCAGATAGGAATATTTTTTTTTTATTCTTTGCATTGTTTGAAAATTATTTTTAAATTTTGTTTGTTTTAATATTTCATTTTTATTCTGAAAAGAATAAATAATATATTTGTTTTTAAATGAATAATAATAATAAAAATTCTTGAAAGAAAAAAAAAAGAATAATTCTTATAATAACCTTAAAAATATTAGAAATGGTATACTTACAATCTATGTAATTGCAAAAACTGTATTAAGAAGAAAATGAATTAATCATACGTTACAAATATATAATTATTTTACTTCAGAAAATATTTAAAACGAAAATTTGAAAAAATTGTTGTAAAATATTGAGATGCTTGATTATCACACAAAGTTGCACAGAAAAGTGAAGCACAGATATATACGAGTATAACACATTTTACAAATTTTATTACATGCACATAATCTCAGAAGGCAACTTTCCTGGGAAAAATGGCTAAAGTACAACCTTCTGTATTTATTAGAACTTTAAAATCCTTCTTCTCCGTAAATGGATAATAGCAATACTAGAACATACAAATCCTTGAATTGATACCCAATATTGCAGTAGTATTGAAATTTCCCTAAATGAAACTGGAAGTTATGCAAAAACGCTTTTTTTATGATCCATGTTAAGTTCATGCGCCTAATGCAATAAAGTGACAAATGTGACTTTCGTTATGCAAAAATATAAAAAAAATATTTTTGTTTAATTAGTTATTTTTATATAACCTGTTACTGGAAATGTTTTAAGGATATTTCAACATTTTTTTTATGCTTATAGTAAAGAATTAGGATCAAATGGGGTAAATGTAAACCTCTGCAAATCCCCATGATACTTACAGTGCAGATTTTTCCTTTAATTGCATACATTTGAGTACCATAACCTTCAACATGTTTCATGGGTATTTTATTTCCATTTACTACATCCTTATCAGTTATTATTAATCCTCTAAATTGTAGGAGAATTTTATATGCATATGTAGCATTTCTCACATATGTGCAAATTCTGAAATCCTGCATGATGCAGATTAGTATGAAATCATAACGTATGTTATGCTTATAATAAGCCTAGTATTACAAATAACAGGCGTAATTATAAGCATTACATTGAAAATCAGCAAAAACTGATATTGATATAATTCAATAATATTCTGTTAAAGAAATAATTCAATAGCAGTAAAGAAAAATGTATACTTGCCTTTTTCTTGTCCTCCAGAAATAATAGAAATAAACCAGCAACACGCTTTAAAGCACAAAGCTAAAAAGTTAAGTTTAACTTTCAAATGATGCATTACAAGCTCGAGGTTACCAACATTTCATTCTTAGTATTACCAAGGTTTATTTTATATAGACTTTAAATTCGTTTTGATTCCACGCGGCACTTTGTAACTCCCATAATATTTTTCACATAAAATGAATAGTTTTTATCTATGTTTATTTAAAAAAACAAAATATATAAAAAATATTTGCTTCAATATCTTTTTAAGAAAAATGTTTTAAAAATAATAATTTAACTAAAGAATGAACGGAAACATTCTAACAATACCACACAATATTTAAAATCATGGGATTATCAGATATTAGTAAATTTTGTTTTAAAACAAATTATTACAAACATTTCAATGCTATCTACTTCCAGTTATTATAAGATATTACTATACTAAATAGTTACAAAAAATAATTTTTGAATACATTTCTTGTTAGAAACAAACAATGCCAAATGCATTTTAAATTGTGAGGAAACACATTGCAATTCAAATTATAATTACCTATTCCATAAAACTTTCAAGAGCTAATAACTAGAAGTCATTTTTTGACGTAAACAGTTATGTGCATACAGTGTTCCTTTATGAGGATCTAAACATAATGGTCCCGTCAAGCAAATTAACTACCATTTGCACATGCAAGAGAGAAACGGTTAAATTATTTAATGTTTTTCCTACATTATAGTTCGTGTAAGAGGTAACAAATATGATTGTTTTGTTGGACATGTAATCTTTTCTTACATTGAAATTACATTATTCAATGATGCTTATTTATGAAAGAATAAGAAACAAATGACTCCCAATCTGTGCAAATAACAAAGAAATTTCAAAACCGTAAATAATACATTTAAAACTAGGTGAGATGAATATTAAAATATGAATGAGTCTAAAATTTTTATAATAGCAATTTAGCTAAATTTATGGACCTTAATACGTATATAAAATATTTATATTGTTCTACTGAAAACATTGTAATAAATATAATGGATTGTACAATGAAGATTATTTATTATTATTTTATATTTATATAAATTAAATGAGATCATTGTGTGAAATGTTAAAATAACGAATGTTTTGTTTTCCGAATATTAAGCTATATGCACAAATTTATATTTTCGCATATGTAAATTAATGTTTAAAAGTATGTGAACGAATATTATCGGATTCATAGAACTAAATCTTAAAAGACTTTAAAGAGTTATTACATTTAAGAGTTACTCAACATTATACCATACAAACCCGCCAAAATATCCCTCTAGGCAGCCAAACTGTCAATGTAAGACTTCCATTGACTTTGCCATAAGAATTTTCTTAATCTTAAGTAAATAACTGCAATGCTAGCTGGCAGTAGAATTTAACTTTCACTCTTTTGCGAATTTTCTTCCGCGAATTCCTCTGAGACACGAATCTGGATTGTTGAGAACATGAAGGAAAAATTGAACACAACAATACAAAGTTGCGAGAATTATTAGACATGCTATAAAATCATACAAAAGAAAATAGAAGAGATAAAATATATTTACTTATTCCTTAATTTAATTTATGTTGTTATCTAGCATATAGCATAATTAATATTATTGCCAAATCAAACGGATTTAATAATATTTTATGTCAAATTGTTTTGTTTATTTTTAAGCTTTGATGGTTAGTATATATAGTACTTGCTGAAGCGTTAAGCAGCAGTTTTTTAAAGTTATAAGCACATTAAATCTTGAACCAAAAAATGAACATTATTGAAAAGTTAGTTTATGTTCTAATTATAAAAAGTGCATATATTTTATTTATTTTTAAAATTATTTATTTTATAATTTTA
Organism: Caerostris darwini; assembly: GCA_021605075.1. Taxonomy (NCBI): domain Eukaryota; kingdom Metazoa; phylum Arthropoda; class Arachnida; order Araneae; family Araneidae; genus Caerostris; species Caerostris darwini. The sequence goes on along the minus strand of BPLQ01012187.1, from coordinate 138 downwards.
TTTATTTTTATTTATTTTTAAAAGTGCATATATTCTTGTGGTAGTTTTGTGGAAATCTATACCAGTTGAGAGAGCATGTAGAATATGGGTTGAATGATTCGAGGGTAATAATTTCGATAAGGAAGACCAACAGCTTGC
>BPLQ01012186.1:2410-12697 GCA_021605075.1 Caerostris darwini | reverse complement strand
GCAACCAAATTTAAACACATAATACATAAATTTACACATTTCCCATCCATTTCCTAATTACGTCTCATTCACTGAGTGGGTGGATGACAGCGCCACAACAGCGCATCCCAATAGATATGTTCATAGATAATGTGAAGGAGGGGGAGAGGGTTCAGATTCGAATGCGGTTTGCCGCCCCCGTTGCAGTTATTGCCTTTAGGAACGAGTAGACACGACGATGAATATGACAGTGTGCTGGATGGTGGAAGTTTTCTTTGTTTCTTCTGATATATAAATAGAAAGTGCTTACTTGAAAAATCTTGTTGAAAGGCAATGTTTTCCCATCATGGCATTCTCCCCGTCTGCAAGGCAATGTACTGCCATCATGGCATTCTCATTATCTGGACTGCAATGTCTTCCCATCATGACATTTTCATCATTTATAAGGCAATGTCCTCCCTACATGGCATTCTTATCATCTGGAAGGCAATGTCTTCCCATCATGGCTTTCTCATCGTCTGGAAGGTAATCCTCCTATCATGACATTCTAAACGAGAATGTCATGATAAGGAAATGTCTTCCCATCATGACATAATTCAGCAACCTCAAAACAACTCGAAACAATCGCGAATACTCAATTTAGCAAATTCAACAGATTATTCAACTGCACTTAAATTTTGTGAATGTTTGTGTAAAGCATGTTCATGCTTTACACAAACGCTCACTTCGAAACATGAATCGTAAAAATTTCAATCGGTTAAATTTAAGCAATTGGCTTAAACTTTAAAAGTGATGGCGAATGTGCCCAGCAGAAGAGATGTCGTCGGAAAAGAAAAGTGTTCATTTTTTTTGTTTAGTGTTGTTTTGTTCAAAGTGTTTTATTTCGTTTAATTTAGGTCATCTGGTTATGATATTGACTTAAATTATGCATGAAGGAACATTTAGAATAGATATAGCTGTTTTCAGATATTGAACCTTTTTTATTTAAAAGTTCTTTATCTCTACAAAGTACGTGAACGTCTGGGATAAAGTATTAGGTGATGAGGTTTTATTGAATTTAATGTTTGGATACATCTTGGAATTTATGAAGCATGCTGCCATCATGGGGCTGGATATCATTACAGTGATTTACAATGATTTTATCTCACTCGTCCATCAGTATGTCAACTATTTCAGCCAGTGATGGCAAAACTGCTATTGATAGCAAATTCCAGACCATCCCTAATTCTCTCACGTTAAGGTCAGATTATGTGAGATGGGCGACATCAAAGTCAACCTGTCCGGAACACATCTGGAGCGATACATGGTGCAATTGTTATAATGGTAAACATGTTCGGTTAAAAGGACCGCTTGAATGACCACACCCCAACCTGACGTCCACATAAGCGAAGTCCAGAATATGAATATGATACCAGTCTTTATAATCTGTATAACGCCAATCACACTCCTTCCTAGTATCCAAGGCTTTATAGTCTCCTATAAAATTAGTTACATAGGCAATAGTGGATGGAATATTGGTGGAGCTCGCAGATACCACAAACGCCTACTGACGGATGTTGAGGGAAGGACAATGCCTTCTGGGAGGACTTTTAAGGATACCTCGCATTTGCATTTCGCAAGGAAATTCGCACAAGGCAATCTGATTATCGATGCGAGATGCTTTACACACGTTGTCAGAATCGAAATTGGGTATTTTCTTTTCTGAAAATTTCTGATTTTTATGATTACTACTACTACTTCAAAACTCCACCACATCACTGTGCCTAGAGCTGAGTTGTCCCTTTACAGTTTGTGAATGGTGTGAGTGAGGAGAAGTCTGATTAGGCTCTGTGACGCTCTGAGACAGGATCGTACGGTTCAAAGTGGATTCCGAACCACTACGAACATCCATGACACCGACGAGACTCGAACCCGAAACCTGTGGCCCAGAGCACCAGAGCGCAAGCCACTCGACCATTCAGACCCCGAAAACAGTGACTACAACATTGTCGCCAACGAATTTGAAACTCTACTCTTCTGCGCATATTTCCACTTTGTCCCGAATGAGAAGATAAAAAAAAGGGCCAATCACTGAAACGCACCCTCGAAGAATCATACTGCCATTTCCAGTTACACTGATTTCTGGACATTATCAGAATGATACCCCTCGAATAGCTTCCAAGTGACGCGGAAGCGCGTGTCATTGCAACGCAAGCAAAAATGCGATTTGTTATTTCATGTTATTGACCATGTTACACTTCACGAGCCATCCGCAGTTGTGATTGGAATTTAAGCACTTGACACTTTAAGCACTTGAAGACGGCAGCAGTAATAGCATAAAAAGGCAAAATAGCGAAAGCATTTTTTCTTTTTTATTATAAATGTTATCCATTGAATTTTTTTAATTGACACTTTTATCAATTAAAAAAAAAAAAGAATTGTCATGGTCAGAAAAATAGTCATAGAATTGTCATGGCCCCCAAATAAAAACAAACATGCTGCAGTGGACTGTAAATACCAACTCTTTTATTGAAAAACTCAAAAGCATTTTCTCGATATCCACATTTCCTGCTCGTTAAAGAAAACTCGCGGCCACGCAGGAGGGAGTTATAATTCCTTTGGCGTCAGTTAACATTTAAATTTTTTAATAATAAATTACGCCAGGGAAGCCATTTATATTCATAAGTCAAAAGACAATTTAAAAAAGAAGTAAAAATTATTCCAATCAACACCAGAATTATTTTCTTAAAGAAATTTATTCTTTTTTTTAAAATTGATCTCATTTGATGTTCGATTCGTGGCTGAGGTAAGCTATTCAAATATAGTGTACGAATCAGGTTCAAATCAACATGTGGCATTTGCTTTAGTCGCTGTTTTCAAGAACGAGCTGACTAGATGGTGATTTAGATAGCATGGATAAGCGTCTCGTACAGAATAGTAGGCTTCTGATGAGTTATCTCACATATAACGCTCTAGTGTGGGACAAATATACCTAAAAGTCCTGTCAGAAGACAATGTTTCCCCCTTCTTTGGCGGACTGTTCATTGTTGGAATATGAGGCCTACAGTACAGCAAAACGTAATAATAGTTTTCTATGTGTTGCTATGGCAACAAGATGAGTTGCATAATTCTCTTGGGCGATATTTCGATTTTCTTGAAAACCATCTATTGAACACATTATATCTTTAAAAAAAGCAGCCCTGTTTATTCTATGCATGTGTGGGATTTTTTTCATAGCTTTTAATAAATTTCAATAATTAAATACTTTCAAACTAAATAAATTAACATAAAATAGAGATTAAAAATCTTTTCTTCTGTAAGAAATGTAATTGCAGGCCACTAGTAGAAGCATTAATTTCTCTTATGCATAGAAGGGCTGTTCGTGGTAAGAGTTAATAAAATTCAGAGTGCATTAAGGGACTAAATAAATAAATAAATAAAAAAAAAACAACTTGTTTTTGTCTGAATTTTTGTGATTGAAACAGTGCAATTTTTTTTTTGTTGAAACGATCAGCTATTTAATGTTTATATTAAAAGATTTTATCTCATTTAAAATTCATAAAATTTTAAAGCAAATTATTAACGAGCTATAAGATGTTAGGTTACATTAGGATTAAATATGTAAGATAAATTTACAGAATTATTTATATATAAATATTTTTTTAAAATTTTTCAAAAAAAAAAAAAAAAAAAAAAAATGCGCAATGTAGGACACAGATAAGCACACATTACGAAATCATTAATACTAAAATTCAATTAAAAATTTAACGTATAAAACATGAGCAACTATTTACTTTATTTAAGACTTTTTTCCCTTTTAATTCTAAATAAAAAGTAGCCTTATTAGATGTAAAACGTGTTAAAAACATTTTCTGGCAAATTTAAAAATATCATTAAGACATTTGACATAAGATGGCGCCACGATTTATTATTAATTTGCTGAAAGTCAGTAATTTTAATAAAAAAAAGCTTTTTAAACTCACACACAAATACATATATTACGTAAGTGATTACAACGAAAATAATTAAAGATTAATTAGCTATCAAAAGACCAAATGAAAAATAAATGTTTTTATTTTTTATTTTATTTATTTATTTTTTCTGAAGTAAGGATACAAACATTTTTTTTATATTTTTGTTTAAAAATTTTATTTATTTAATTGCGTTTTGCTACTAATATTTTATTTAGTTACGTTTTTTTCTTTCTTAACTTAAAAAGTGTGTTTGTTAAGTACGAAAGATATAAAAAATTCTTTCTCGCAAATTTAAAAAAACTATTTAAATATTTGCTACAAGATTGCGCTGCACATTTTAAATTTTCTAATAAAATATTAAAAAAAAAATTATATTCCAATTAAACCTATTTCTTCATGAAGGATTTTCTCAGAATCAAAATTTTAATTAAAAAATAATTAATAATAAAATTAAAACAATTACTTAAAAAAGTTAACAAAAATGGTATATAACATAGTCAACATTCGCTATACCGCCATTCTTTATTATAAAGTAAAGGATAGGATTTTTTGGATTTTCTGCCATTCGATACGTAAATTATTCTCAGTGTCCTGTAGCTCGAGACCCATGCGTGCATGCATCCCATGAATAGTCTACTTGGATGGAGGGAAAGTGGAAAATTCTTCAATTAGAAGTATGATTTGACTTCAAATCGCAGAAGGAGAGCAGTGCTTTCAGGAAGGCATCCCCTGCATTTGCGTATCGTATGGGTGAAAACCTGAAAACTTCCACCAATCAGTCTGAATAACAAGACAAGAGGCTGAACATCCCAAACGCCATCGAGGGTCTTCTTTTTTTAAACTGTCTTCAATAATGCCGCCAGCCGATTGAACCTCAGCGCTGATGCTCACCAACAATGCAAGTAATCTCTGAGCCACGAGCCGGGTGGGTGAACACACACACACATATATTATATATATATGTAGAGTGGGGCGCTTGCTGAAGACGCATCCCAGCCGAAACCCCAATTTCTGTAGATTTACACCGGTTTCAACTGATGCATTCCGGCCGAATCTAGAGTTTTGTTAGACTTCTCCTCCAATCTAAACAAAGCTGAACTTCTGAAGTGGGTGTCTAGGGGTGTTTGACATGCAAAACGCAGTAACGGGACGTTACTTTAAATGAAGCCATTTATTATGATATCTTACAATGATATTTACATTAACAATTAATTAAAGGACAACACCGTCCATTCTCTCGCTGCTTGATGCAGCGTCCCATCCGTTCTTCTTCCAGCTAGCGTCTCTTCTTCTTTCTTCATCTACGGGGATCTTGCCCCTTCTCGTGGGGTCAGAGTTCAAAGTTCAATACACCCCCCCGTTGTAAACAGCTCTGTCAAAGAGAAGGGACCGTAAGGTGTCGCTATCTGGTGATTACCAGACAAATAAATCCCACACATATATATATATTATGTATGGCGGTATATGAATATATATCATTGTGTATGGATGGTGGCGTGATGGCCATTTGGTAAGCGCTCTGGCCTTTGGTACCACAGGCTTCAAATTCGAATCTTGACGTTAGCATGGATGCTTGTTAGTGGTTCGGAATCCACTTTAAACAGTAAGTCTCGGTCTAATTTGCCTAAAATGTGCACAAAATAACTGTAGAGCGACATATCAAACTAAACCCTGTGTATGATCAATAAATATAATCATATATATACTCAATATACATATTCAATTCTTCTAAAGGTCACATTACAATCTACATCACGATTAATATCGAAAACTTCTCACGTGTGTCATTCATTTGCACGAGATTATCAAACACTCCTCGCAAATCCATTGAAGATGATTATGACCGCAGATGTATAGGATGTATAGTATGCTCTGTCACACACAATACATGTTTCGGGATTGTGTTCTGATGGCTAGGGAGTCAAATTGTCCAAACTTTCCCTTCCATTTTCATTATCGCATCCAAGGTTGCGTGAACATCGAACCCGGAGGTTCTTTAATATCCCATTCCGATGTTTATTTGTGTCGCTCTCCCCGTTCGTCGCACGTTTGCTTCGCTGAATAAGAGATGATGTGATATTTACGAACTCATGCAGTGGAAATACCAATGCGATATTTGGATAGCAATTTATCATCCCTTGTGGTGCTCGCTCTAATGATGTTTCCAATCCTTGAAATGGTTACGGAATCGTTTCGTGTTTATTATTCAAACCGCTGTAAGTTGAATCACTGTCCTATTAAATGAAATCTAAGTACGTTATTTTAAAAATTAGTTATCATTTGTTAGGAGTTTTGTAAGTAATCGAGTTAAAAATCTCTGAAAAATAGAAATAAGTATTTAATTCCATTCAAATTTGTATAAAAAGGTTTTTGTTCCGTTGTGGGCGTTTAAGATTTAATACGAGTTCTTTAAGCTTGTTGATAACTTTATGAATAATATTACTTCGATGGCATAATGTACCATAATGGGAGCATAATGTAGCATTTTTCCCACGTGAAGTGATGTAGCATTTTAGTTCCTAGGAGAGAGGAATGTATATTCTTTAACAAGTCCATAACACCCCAACACACAAATTTGACAGCAGAAAGCAGTGTAGGATGTTCATATTACATGCAATTAGTGTTTTGTACTAATGAGAACAACCTGACACTCAAATCTGACAGCAGATAAGCAGTATCGTACATGCAATTAGTACTAATGAGAACAATCTCTCACTCAAATCTGACAATATATAATCAGTGTCATGGATAACGAGACCTCATGAAATTAGTGATTGCCTATGTTACCTTCACAGGTCGGAACAATTACAGATGTGGATATGGACTACATAATGAATTGCTGCATCGTGATTGGTGATAGACCATGGACTGAGGAAGTGTCCACTCCAGTGAGAAGTGAGAGAAGTTGGCGGCCCCTCATCATGGATTTTCTTAAAGGGAGGTGTTTGGAGAAGAAGACAAAGACTGTTCTGTGATGAGTCGACAAGAATTGTTGCTTTTCTCTTTACCATGAGGTAGTTGCATATCTGATGTATTTGGTAATAATACTAGTTACGCCATTTGTTAAAAAGTCGGGCTTCTTAAGTTTAAAACCTGATATATGTACATGTGAATTTCTAATTAATTACGTAAAATTTATCTATACTGCATGCAGCATAACGTTGGTAGTGTGAAAGTAATTTTTATTAAATATAACTATAGTTAATGTAGGACAGTATAAAACGTTATATCGTTAACTTTCTCTAATATTGACTTTTTAGATATAAAAGTATCGTAACACAGTTTCTTTTATGAAACCATTTTTGAATTTGAAAGTATTTGTTTACGACTTACAGCTGAAGAAATAAAGATCATACATTGACTTTTGTTGCATGCAATGTTGCATTTTGTTAAAATGCATCATAACTGGAGATGAGACTTGGATTTATGCTTACGACCCGGAAACAACAGATCAATCTAGCGAATACCGTGACAAAGGTGCAGCAAGTCCGAAAAGAGCACTCCGAAGTGTCCATGTTGATTGTTTTCTTCGATTACAGTAGTGAGGTGTATTATGAATTCCTTTCTCCGGGCCAAACTGTCAACAAGGAATATTATTGTTGACAATTCTTGGTTTTTACGTCACGATAACGCGCCAGTTCCCACTGCATTGATTCTTTATGACTTTTCCACCAAAAATAAAACCCATATCATTCCACAACCACCGCATTCACCTAATTTAGCCCCGTGAGACTTCTGGTTAATCCCTAAACTCAAAAGACCACTCCGGGGACACCGTTTTGAGTCGATTGAAGAGATTCAACGTGAATCAGCGAGCGCTTTGAAGGCCATCCGAGCCAATGACTTTTTAGCATGCATTGAGGATTGGAAAACACGTTGGCATAAGTGTATTGTGTCTAGAGGGGATTGCTTTGAAGGCGATGTAATAAATTTGGAAGAATAAAGATTGTTCTACTTTTGGGAATAATAAGATAATTGGTCTTACGTTTTTCGCATAGTGGTATATATATATATATATATATATATATATATATAAAGAGAGAGAGAGAGAGAGAGAGAAAATCATACAGAGTTGTGTAGGGAAAAAACTATTTCACTGTATTAATACTAAGACTGAGATGAGTTACACAAATAAAAAAAAATCCAAAAAACATTACAACACTAGAGGAAATCTTTATTAATGCATTGTAAGGGAAATCTTTATTAATGTGACACTTCTTTGTTCTTTATTGTATAATCGCAATGAAACTCATCAGGCGAAACTATTAGCAAACACTACAGAAATTCTTATTAATTTTGAATAACTATGAAAATAAAGAGAAGAATTTCTATCCCTGCAAACTCTCTCTGTGAGAGATAATAATTTATTCAGGCGTCAAAAAGGAATTTGAATTGTTAAATAATTCAGATATTTCTAGTTATATATCCTTATTAATTATTAATTAAAATATTTATACACATATCCCTGAAATGTGTCATCTTTTTAAATATTCATTTAATTAAATATATTTTTTTTTATATAAAATGCGTAAAAATATTTCTCATAATTTTTCTAATGTTATTTTAACCTGAATAAAATATATCAAGTATTTTATGCCAAACTGTGTTTAGCATATTTTTTTTATTAGTAATTTATTAACTGTCAACTTATTTCGGAATCTAATTCTTTGTTTTTATTTAAGAAGATTCTAATGTAGTTATTATTATAATATTAAAGTATATTAATATATATAAGTAGTTATATATAATATTATTAAAATATTAATATATTAATATAGAAATAATTACTTTTAAAAATTCCATAGAAAGAATACTCTATTTTATTATGCAACAACAAAAAATAAAGTTATATAAAACCCTCGGTAATTAACAAAAAGAGTTTGCCGTTAATCGAATAAAATCTTGAATTTTATGTATATATGTCTATATATATATATAAGTATTGAATGAATTTAATAAAGTGTATATTGTGGTTATTAAATGTGCTCCAATGTTATTTCCTATTCTCGAATTTTTTAACGCAATTAATAAGATTAGTATTTATTTATTTATAAATTTCAGAAAATCAATCATATTAGTTTTCTTTTATAGAGTAACAACTTCAATTATTAACCTTATTAACCTTTATAAAAAATATTGCATATAAGTTAAAAATCACAGGGAAAAAAAAAACATAATGTCTTTCTTTTAGAAAAAATATTTTTATACAAAAAATAAATTAGCTGTTTCCGTTAAATTAAATATAAGCCTCTTTCATTCTCTCTCTCTCTCTCTATATATATATATAAATAATGAACTATGGATCATTACAGAAAGAAATAAAAATTAAAAATTTAAATTTTATTAAGAGTGCACGATTAATCACAAGTGCAGTTCACTCCAAAGTCGGAGATTTTCAGAGTTCTCGAATCTACTTCAAATCTAATTGCTTGGTCTGCGACAGACCTTAATTATTACACTGCGTGATTTACAAAACCACAAGGGGTTCACTTCGAAAACAGACGGAAATCCTGGCCTATTCAGTCACTTTAGAGAAACAGAAAAACAACAATTCTGGTCGACTAGTCACAGAAGGTTTTTCTCTTCTTCACCAAAAACCTCCTTTTAAGACGATCCGCCAAGAGTGTCTAGGTCAGCTTTCCTCACTTCTTACTGGAGTAGACATCATGGTCTGTCACCAGCCACGATGGAACAACTCATGGTATAATTCATATTCAGTCTGTAATTGTTTCGACCTGTGAAGGACGCACAGGCATTCGCCAATTTTCTGAGTCTCATTAAACATAATACCGAATATTTGCTATCAGATTTGAGTGACAGGTTGTTCTCATTAGTACAAAACACTTATTGCATGTAATATAAATATCCACAATACTGCTTATCTTCTGTCAAGTTTGAGTGATGGGTTGGTATTTTATGCTTGTAAAATAACCTACATTCCTCTCTCCTGGGAATGAAATGCCAAAATTCTTCTCTTGAGCAAAAAAAAGCTACAATATGCTCTACACCTAACGAACTTTTAACTAGATACAAGTATTTTGTAATTATTTCAAGTAAACAGATCGATAAGTATTTGTTTCTTCTGTTGCTTAGAAGGTTTAGAAAGAATCCCTCAGGAACGAGTGATTGCATCCTTTCAGCAACGAATTTAAATCCTTCGGCAATAAGAGGTTTCAAAAACAGTGAAAATGAGCTTTGTTTCAAAAAGAGTAAAAATGAAGAGAGAGACAGACTTACAGTTAAGTAGATTTGGATCTTTCGTGTTTCGAAAAAAATACAAGTAAATAAAATAACACCAGCTTATAATTAAATTACTTATTATCCTTTAAACAGAAAATGACCGGAAAATTCGTTT
>BPLQ01012181.1:325195-342774 GCA_021605075.1 Caerostris darwini | reverse complement strand
TCCAGGGTGGAAGTTGGCATTCCCAATGACAGACCAATAATGCATATTAATTAATTCCGCATGTCACATCCACAATAAATTGGGCCCTTCCCGCAAAAGTCATCGGGGCATCTCCCCAAATGAATATGCTCCATAACAGGTAGATTAATGATCGTGAGTCATACGGCAGGTTTTCATCATTCAAAACGAATTGTGTTCTCTATTGGTGGTTTCAGGGATCCCCCTTGACAAGCAAATACATCACGCCAGCCCGGGACCCCCCCTCCTTAGCTCGCAATCAATAGTTATTAATGCTGGAAATCCTGCATCAAAGGTCTCTGGAGTTCTAGAATCATCCATTGTTTTCTGCATTGGATGATATTTCTGGAGCAGCAGATTAATAGTGGAGAACTTGAGATATAGAAGTCATAAATGTCATAGAAGTTTCTTTGGTTTTAATCAATAAGTCATTGTTAGTTTTCAAGATGGAAATAAATTAAAGTATTATGGTGTTTGAAATGAAATGTTTTAATAGTATTGAAATTTGAGTTTAACTTTTTTAGAGACAATTCTTTTAAAGTGTCAAAAAAGAAAATGTTTTTCGTTTGTTATTTTATTCTATGTCCAATGTCACCAGATATTCAACATAGAAAAAAAACCAATAAATATGCAAAAAATATTGTTCTATGTCATCAGCTATTCAACAAGTAAGAAACAAATAAGGAATATGCAAAAAAATACTGTTCTATGTCGCCAGCTATTCTAAAAAGTAAAAGAAACAAAAACAAAAAAAAACAATAAATATGGTAAAAAAAACACTGTTCTATGTCATCAGCTGTTCAACAAATAAGAAACAAATAAGGAATATGCAAAAAATACTGTTCTATGTCGCCAGCTATTCTAAAAAGTAAAAAAAACAAAAAAAAAACAATGAATATGGAAAAAATACTGTTCTATGTCATCAGCTATTCAACAAGTAAGAAAAAAACAATGAATATGCAAAATATATATATATATATACATATATATTGTTCTATGTCACCAGTTATTCAGCAAGTAAGAAGCAAACAATGAATATGGTTCCTAATTTGCTGCCACGAGCAACAAGTTAGGAACCACAAGTAAGGAAAAAACAATGAATAAACAAAAAATACTGTCTAATATGTAATCATTGAAAGTTAATAATGATTATTACTGTTGAAGAGATTTGACACTTTTGGATCATATTGCTTCTTTATATTTTTCACAAATATAATGAGTAATTTTTGTCCTTTCTTTTTGAGCTGGATATTTATATTGTATAATTTTACAATATTCACAAAGTATTTTTATTATTTAGGACAAAATCTGATCAATCTTAAATTACGATAATTTCTTTAATTTTTTAATTCACTCGTTTCAAGCATATGATCTGTTATTCTCCAATTTTGAACTTTTCTCCAATTTATGTATCCTGTGAGTTTTACTGGGTTTTAATTTCATCATTTTCATTAAATTTAGCTTTAATAGGAAATGGATTATATGTGCCATAAAACTCATAAAAAAACATTCAGTCCAAAATGAAAATGCATTACATATTTTCTGTTGTCCTCATTTTAAAACGAATGAAGAATTATTCTCTATATAGTACAGTAACAATGCTTCAAATTTGGAAGGGGAAAAAAAAACCCGGCTAATATTTTTTGCTAATTTATTTGAAACCCTTTTTCGAATTTACAGAAAATTTAAATATTCTCATATTGTGATAGTTTTACAAAAGGTATTTACTGAAAAAAAATTCTCTTAATTTTTCATATACTTTAAAAAAAAATAAAAAATCGAAATTTTTTTTTAAAAAATAATGATTCTGAGATATTCCGGGACCAAAGTATTTTGTCTCTGTAAAATTTAATATTCTAAGTGGTTTGGTCATACATATTGACACTTATTATTATACATTTTTGAGTCTTACTCAAATTATTGTTTTTTTCATTATGTGTAATAATCTTGTAGTATCCATTGTAGATGAAAAAAAGCTATTAATTGAGGTTAGTTAGCAAAACCGATTCAAGCGCAATAGAATTATTATGATTAAAGGAACCAGAGACCCTATTTATCAAAATAAAATTGTTATATGATTGATGCTATTTCATGTGCATGTAATTATAGTGAAGTTTATCTTTAATGACTCCTTTACTAAAGTTTATTGCAAAATAACTATTTATTATAGAACTTGTGGTTACAAGCGATTTCATGTTTAATAACTTTCTGAGGGATTTAAAATAAAGATGAGACCACAAAATTGAATCATTATTGTAATAACTGTTTTTTATATGGCATTAAAGTTATTATAAGAGCTTTGAGTAATGGTTATTGTGCAATAGGTTCGTATAGAAAAAAATTAATCTGTATTCATTCGTAAATTATGTCAAAAAATTAGGACTGGTAAATTTTTGAAAAAGTTTAAATACATGATTCTGACAAAATAAATTCTTAAAATTTCAAGATTTGTAAATCAGAATATTTTTATAATTTCTTCCTAAAATAGCATGTATTGCTTTTAAATTCAATATGTCTTTTTAAATACAATAATTATATTTTTTTTGTTAACAGATTTTTTTTTATCTTGAACATAATGTTTAAATTGAACTAAATCCTTCTTTCAAAATTTTTATCTTTAGAAAAAATATCCTTATAAAAAATAAATACAGTGAATAAAAAATAAATGTAAGAATAAAAATATAAAATAATATAAAAATAAAATAAATACTACAAATACCATGAGAAAAATACCACTTATTAGTTTGAAAACATATTAAATAATAGATGCTATAACAGAAAATAATACGAAAAATATTATTATTATTATAATTTTGTCCTAAAATAGGATGTATTGCTTTTAAATTCAATATGTCTTTTCGAATACAATTATTATATTTATTTTCTGTTAACATAATATTTAAATTAAACTAAATCATTCCTTTGAAATTTTTATCTTTAAAAAAAAATAAATACCATAAATAATAAATAAATATAAATATAATATAATATACAATTATATAAAAATAAAATAATATATAATTATATAAAAATAAAATAGGTACTATAAATAATAAATAAATATAAATATAAATATAAAAAATAGCATAAATAACATGATTAAAAATACCACTTATTAGTTTGAATACTTATTAAATAATGCACGATATAACAAAACATAGTAAGAAAAATAAATATCTCCCCTCTTTATAATATACTGGTAAAACATTTTTTTTTTTTTTTTTTTTTTTTAACAAATTTCAAAAACTCGATTACTAAAATTCTTTAGATTCCTTCCTTCTAGATTTGAAAAATTCCTTTTCATATTGATGATGAAAACTTAATTTGATATTTTAGTTTAGTTTTTGAATATCAATTTATCCTGAAAACAAGAACTAAATTAATGTATTTAAAGCATTTGGAATGAAGCATAAATTATAAGGTTTACAAAACTGTTGTTAATAAAGGATGCAGCTGAAACTTTCGTTTAATTCTTAAAACTTTTAAAAGAACACAGAACTCCATGAATTTTAAACTTTAGACGAAGAGAATAATTTACACATAAAACTTAAACCTTGACAGATGGCCTGTAGGAACATAGTGCAAGCTAACTTCTAAATGGTTTTTAAACTATGCAAATTAACGCAAGCATACCTAGCAGGAACGGATGCAAAACTTATTCATGGCTTCTGTTTCTCACAGTTATAGTTAACAGACCAGCAGCAACAATTCTCAGTCTCTGGTACGGTGGAACATAAACAGTTTCGGAATCTTTTGCCATCACGCAAAAGATTCCGAATCCTCAGGCAATCCGTCACACAAGAACTTATGATCTGCCACTCTTATAATCTGGCACGATCCTTCCGTGTTTCCCCCCCCCCCCCTTTTTGGAACACTCCACACAGACAGAAGTTGCAACATTCTTTTTCTCTCTTTAAAAGAATGATTAAGTTCTGTATGTCACGCCAAAGACACTGCTTAAAGGTTCCAAGATGCCAGACAGCCATTCGAAATTCTTCTTGATAGATAATTGATTCGAAGTTCGATCCGTAGGTGTTCGAAACGTTCCATCCCTCCTTCCTTCTTGAAGAATGTTAGTTTTAAATGGTCTCAAAGTGGCCATTGGTGAACTGTCATAAGTATGGATTAAATGATTTTTTTTTTATATATACAGAAAGATTCTTTTTTGTTGTAAGGAAAAAGTCTTTTATTGGTTTCTCATTTGTCAAAAAGTCTCGGTTGCCCCACCTCCCGTGTCGTCAGGGAAGAAGGAAAAATGAAGCAGGGAAGAAGTTAATTGGTATAATTAAATGGAGAATTGAAAAGGTGGACTTGGCGGATGTAAAGGATGTCAAAAAAGATACCAAGAAAGATGAATGACTAGAGAAATAAAAAATGATATTTTAAAGCTCTGTTATAACTGTTATTATCTTTCTTCAAGGTAACTTTTTCATGTTACAAGATACCTTGATGGATAAAAATAATGCTTATTTTATATTGCCAAATAAACACTTTTTTTAAACATCGTCTCATTTGTTTCATAAGCATGTGACTCATAAACCAGCTAATGTATGTAAAACTACATTAAAATATCTTGATGGGTACAAAAAATACTTACTTGCTGATAAACCAGTTTTTTTTCAACAATAATAACTCTCTGTATTATATCTGGTTAATAACTCTCTGTAAACTGTAGTTGGATATTATATGAAGATATAATTCCGATATTATAGCAGATATTATATACATAGATTTGATAGATGGACTATCAATCTATAATTCAGATATTATAGAATTGAAAAGGTGAATTTAGCGGATGCCAAGAAGAGATTTGGCTGATGTAAAGAATATCAAAAAAGATACCAAGAAGGATGAATGACTAGAGAAATAAAAAATTATATTATAAAGCTCTGTTATAACTGTTATTATCTTTCTGCAAGGTAACTTTTTCGTGGTACAAGATACATTGATAGATAAAAATAATACTTATTTTATATTATTAACCAAGCACATTTTTAAACATCATCTCATTTGTTTCATAAGCATTTGACTCATAAACCAGCTTATGTGTAAAAAACTATATTAAAATATCTTGATTGGCACCAAAAATACTTATTTGCTGATCCTTAATAAGCCCATTTTTTTTTTTCAACAACAGTATTTGGTGCATAACTAACTGTAAACTGCTATTAGATATTATATGAAGATATAATTCTGATATTATAGAAGATATTATATGCATAGAGTCAATAGGTAGATTATCGATCTATAATTCAGATATTATAGAACTGAAAAAGTGGATTTGGCTTATGCAAAGGGTGTCAAAGAAGAAACCAAGGAGAAGTAATGGCTCTGATGAAAACATTTTGATAAGCACAAAAAATACTTGTTTGCTGATAATTAATAAACCCGGTATTTTTTCAACAACAGTATTTGATTAATAACTCTCTATACGCTTCAATTAGATATTATAAGAATATAGAATTTCCATTTTATAGCAGATATTATAAAGATAGATTCGATATATTAATCTATAATTCAGATATAATAGAATTGAAAATGTGGATTTGACGGATGTAAAAGACTTAAAAAAAAGATACCAAGAAGGATGAATGACTAGGGGAATAAAAAATGATATTATAAAGCTCTGTTATAACTATTATTATCTTGCTTCAAGGTAACTTTTTCATGGTACAAGATACCTTAATTTATAAAAATAATACTTATTTTATATTATTAACCATGCACAATTTTTAAAACATCATCTCATTTGTTTCATAAGCATATGACTCTTAAACCAGCTGATATATGAAAAACTTTATTAAAATATCTGGATAGGTACAAAAAATACTTATTTGCTGATATTTAATACACCCGTTTTTTTACAACAGCAGTATTTGGTTAATAACTCCCTGTAAACTGAATTTAGATATAATATGAAGATATAATTCCGATATTATATACATAATTTCTATAAATGGATTATCGATCAATAATTCAGCAATTATTGAAATGAAAAGAGGGATTCGGTGGATGTAACAAACTTAAAAAAAAGATGCCAAAAGGATGAATGACTAGGGAAATAAAAAATTATGTTATTTATCGATTATTATGTGAGTTTTTAACGTGCAATTTTATCGAAAAACACTTACTGAGTTACATATTGAAAATCTAAATATATTTGCATAGACAAATAACGTTTAATTTTTCAAGAGGTGACAATAATTAGTGAAGCAAGGCTTTAATTGCATTTACTTTTGAGGGAATTGTTATTGCATTTAAAGTAATTTAGTATTGAGCGTGATTCAGTTTAATTACTTTAAAAGTTTAGATTTGCTTAATTATTTTTTTTATCTAAAATTAAATTGATTAAAAGCTAATTGTAATTACATAAACATTTCAAAATAAAAATTTATGCGAAACATTTCTCTGAATCTTTATAAGGAGCTATCTAAGTGGCAAAAAATTACGAATAACTTAGAAAGTATTAAACTCAACTATTTTTTGGAAAAAATAATTCTTAGAAACTAAGCAAAACATATAAAATACAAATTTGAAAAAAAAAAAGTATTAATAATGAGTAATTTAAAATGTACTCTTTTATTAATTGTCAAGGGTAAATTTACCAAGGCTAAATTGATGTAGGAAGAAAAATAATTGTATTATTTATGGTTGTATTATTGTATTATTATATATTCTGGGAATTAAGCTACATTCATTTAATATTAAAAAAAATTAAAAACGAAGTTGGAGCGAAAAGGATTCGAGAGGTTAAGAGAAAAGAGGTTTGGATTTAAAAGTATTTT
This sequence comes from Caerostris darwini, assembly GCA_021605075.1. NCBI lineage: Eukaryota > Metazoa > Arthropoda > Arachnida > Araneae > Araneidae > Caerostris > Caerostris darwini. Next base: position 335,971 of record BPLQ01012181.1, on the reverse strand, counting down.
TTCAATTCCTTCTATTAGCTCACACTCTTCCTATATATATCTTGTTCAAATTTTCAATCGTTAATAAAATACTTTTTATTCCTCCACTCAAGTTCAAACACATTTTTTTTACTTTGTAGTGGATGACACTGGATGTTAATATAGTTTTTTTCAAATATTAATTAATTAATTAAATTTAATTAATTAATTTTTGATTTTTATAGATTTAAGTTGCATATATCTACCAATAGATGGCGCCCGATAAACTTAAAAAAAATGAATGAAAATTATTTATAAAGGACTTTCTACAATATAGTGAAAAAAAAAAGTAGGAATTCACTTTAAAAAAAAATTTATATTGTTTGTTTTAATTATCCATCAATCTAGATTTGCTGGGATTGAAAAAATGCAATCGAATTTCAAATTGCGTAATAACCATTTTGTTGTTAAATATATCCACAGACATGTCGGTGTCTTTGTGACCTTATTTTAATGCTGCACAGCGCAATTAATTGCATTTACACCAATTTCTGATTGCCTCAATGTTAATATTGCGGTGTGTTTACTAGAAATAAACGAAAGCTCAGATCGTTGTGTTTGTTTGCACAAATGTTCTTGAAAGAAACAGTGCACAGCTGCAACAATCACGCGAGTGCAAAAAGACATCTTTCCTGCGAACGTCACGACAACACCTCGACCGAAGAAGACAGAGGACGCACACCCCTGATCAACTTTTCTTTCGGTTTCCCATAACTGTGAGTCACGAAAAATGATTCAGGTCAATATAATGGACGCGATAGGGAAGAAGAACAACTCACCACCCACGCTTAACACCTGTTTGCAGTTCATCAACTTTCGGTCCGCTTGCCGATCGAGTTTTCTAACTTGTTTAGTGGACGTTACATTTGTTTGGAACTATGACGATAGAAAAAAAATAGAATAAAATAAGAACAATTTCAAGATGGCTAAGACCATTTGCATGACTTGGAATCCTGTTTTTTGTAATCTAATTTACATAATAGAATTCCAAATATTGCTTGTCACAATAAATCCTTGAATATATTGTATTACCATTTAAATGTGCACTGTATAATTAAGAAAAAAAAAACTGAAAACAATTCAATTAAATTTTCTGTTTAAATCATATAAAACGATCCTTGTTGGTTAACCTTATTTTTTTCTGAACAGACCTATTTTATTTGATTGAATGTGATTTAAAGCACAGAATTAATTTCAAGTCATTTATCAGCTGCAAGCATCTTTGCATTATTTATACATTATTTATCTTAAATAAATGAGCAATATGTAAATAATTCATCATGAAAATTTTATCTAACATCATTTCTATGTAGCTTTTATTGCAATGAGTAGTTTTTTTTTCCCCTTCCTAGTTATAATAGAAATTAAGAAATCGATACTAATTTAATCGATTATTTCGAACGATAAAATATCGATACAAAGATTGCAGAATAAATAATTTGACGAAACGAAACATTACCATACATTTTATTTGTGAAAAATTATTAAATTGTAAGAAAAAAAATTTTAAAGTTGAAATTAAATATTTTTTCAAAATAATTTTATTTGTTTATTCTTTTAAAAATAAATTGGTTTTCGTATGTTTTTTTTTATTCTGAAATCCTTTGATATTTATTTATTTATTCACATATAATTTCAACCGTAATAGTTAGAATTTATTTTCCTGGCAGAATTTATTTTCCTGTGAATTTAGAATATGTTAATTCTGCCTGCTGTTAATGCATTATATATTATATTAGATTTTAGGCTATTAAACGGACTGATATGATTTCAAGAAACAAACATACGACTATGACGACCGTACAATGCATTATGCGCAATAAATATGCAGAACATAAAATATTTAAATTAATTTCATATAATATGAAACTCAAAAAAGAGTACGATTATTTGAATGCTGCCATGTCCATTGGAATTGATATTCGATTGACTTATCAATTAAAATAAATGATAAATACTTGCAAATTTGGTTTTATGATAATATTCCACTTAACAGGTCTTCTGTTAGTGAAAACTTATTATAGAAAGGAATAAATTAATTTGTTTTATTTGCCTTTAATTTATTTCTGAATTTACTGAATTTAGGTTTATATATACTTGAAACTAAAAATTAAAAATATTGAAACATTTTGCTTGGGTGCATTTAAAAATAAAAAGCATGTATATACCAAAAAGTCTACCAAAAGGACTGCCAATACATTTAACAATGTTTTATCATGCCTGGACATCTGCGGAATTACAGAACGGAGAATAATTTCCCCATAAAACATGCTGAAGAATTTTTTTTAATACATATGTAATTTATATATCTACTACGAACAGCTTACTGAAGAGTGATGAAAGGTGGACATTGCCTTTAATGCGGAATTATAGGGGTAATTGACACGCATTTGCATGTTGTTAGAAAAAAAAAGGTAGTAAAAATATTCCACCTGGCAATCTGACTGTTATGAGACGCTTACGAAAGCAGTCTAAATTGTCATCGAATCTCCTCCTTTTTGCAAACAGTGACTACAACGGATTCAAATCTACTTTGGGCCAACCTGTTTTAACCCTTCAATTTTAAACTTTCCTTTTTTTTTTTTTTTTTTGAAAGCTACGGCATTAACTGGAATAAGTAATCATTTTTCCAAAATCTGAGCCCCAAATGAATTTCCTCTAAAGTGCCAGCAACGTTTCTTGTAACAGTTTTGAAACTGAAACCATGGCGCAACTTTGCAAGAGGAGATCCTTCATCAGTAAGCGAATTTTTCATCCATATTTTCATCCTAGGCCAATTGCAAAAATTCCTGCAATTGGATTACGATCGTACAATAGGATTTTATCAACAGTAGCAATCTAATTCGATTCGAACAGTTTATTTTTGCAATTTGTCATGTAGCCACTTTCTGTAAGATGATATTAGTGATCATTTGTGATGCTAGCATAAAAAAAGCCCTGGTTTTCCATAAAACGCGTGCAGTTTGTTTTTATTTTTGCAATTTGTCATATGGTCACTTTCTGTAATATGATATTAGTGATCGTTTGTGATGATTAACATTAAAAAAACCCTAATTTTAAACTGATTAAATAAATTCACTATTGCGGTTCTGTTTGTTCTCACTCATAATCATACATATTCAACATTTATATTTGTGCAGTACATTTTTCTTCGATGAATCGAATACATGCTTTTTCATTATACCATCTTTCATTTGTAAATATAAACAGAATTTCACCTGCATAGACAACTGTGGATTTTTTTTTCCCTTTTTATTTATTGTTATTAACTAGTAACAAACAAATAGAAATAACATACGGAAGTTTTTGATAACCAAATATGTTGCACAGGTGGCAGAAAATTGATTTTATTTATAGTACACACTCAGGGCCGGATTTTCCTATAGGCTAACTAGGCTTCAGCCTAGGCCTCAAGATCAAGAGGGGACTACATTCAAATTGTTAGCAAAATTAGAATTACACTATTCTAAAAACACGAAAACACTGAATCAAAAATTAGGAGAAATTCTACACATATGAATAATAAATAAACATAATAAGTAATTTACAAACTTAAAAATGGGAGGGGAAAGGCCCTCATAAGTGGAATAGCCTGGGGCCTCTTTTCATCTAAATCCGGGCCCTGTACACACCTAAGATAATTTAATATTTTATATTTGGTTTCTATTTCTAATATAATATAAAATATAATGTTTCTATTCCTGTTGAGTTTTTAATCTAATGAGTTTATATTCCCTTAAAAGCACTTAAAAAATTATTAATAGGACTTATTAATAAATTAAACACTCACATAAGCATTTGTTTATTCATTTCATATGTTTTAATTTAAATTGATTAAACTATTTGGAGTAATCTGATGACATAATAATTTTAGTCTTAAATTAAAATTTTGTGAAAGACATACAACACTCAGAATTATAAATAAGACCTCAATCAAAAATATAATAAAGTAGGATAATATTTATCCATTATTATTCACAACAAATATATTTTAAAAATAATAACCAAAAACATTTTTCTCCATTTCTATTTCAAATTTTAGTAATCTTCTGATGAATCATTTAAATTTTAGAAAAACTTTTATAGATTTATCAAAATTTTAAATGATTAAATCCTCAAAGATAACTACTGAGATTTATTTGGAATATTGTGATCACTCACAATTTTCTTATATAATAAATGGAAAGTAATCATCAGAACATATAGACCGATTTTTTTTTACTTTTTAGTGATTAATTTTTTGAGGAATAGAACTAATTCGATTTGATTCGAAACTTTCATTTTTGTAATATTTCATCTACAACCTTCTGTAGATTGCCAATTCATTCACAATTGTGTTTTCGAATATAATGTTCTCTGTTTCTGTTACATATATATATATATATATATATATATATATATATATAACAAATATAGAGAACATTATATACACTCAAGAGCCAAAACATTATGGCCACCTGTCAATAACGAGTTGGCCCACCTTTGGCGCGCAACACAGCTTCAACCCGCCTTGGCATGGATTAATACCACCACTTAATACCAGTTAAATACCACTTCCACCTGATCACGTGCCTTCCACGTCATCCAGGCAAGTTCATTGCAAAATGTAGGGGTGGTCATAATGTTTTGGCTCTTGAGTGTATATAAGAGAGAGAGAGAGTAGCCGAATATCACAAAAAATTTCTCATTAGTTATTTTTTAATTAAATAAAAACTTTATGTTTTATTATTTAATTGCATTTTCAAACTATTTAATTCAAAAGTTGCCTGCAAAAAAAAAATTAGGACGAGAAACAACATTACATTTATTTACACGTTCTTATTCACATTAGTGATTCATAACTCGTATTTAATATATTTTTTATTCCTTGATTATTTTACATTAATAAATAATTCGTAAACATTAAGTGAACGGGATTAAAAAATGGTAAGTTTTCCTAGTTTTTGTAATTTTCTTATTTAATAACTTTTTTTGTTCGTTTCATATATTCTATTATAAAGGATTAAACAATTTTTTCATTTTAAATTTGTTTTTTTTTTTCACATACGCTTTCTATTTTGCAGTAACGACATAAATGAAATAATTGTGTAAGTTACTACTGTTGTCCATCATGATAACGACTTTAATCAATTAGATATGTATACGAGAAATTCTTAGTTTTTAAATTAAAAAAATATAATCAATTCACATGGTTCATTAGAATAATCATTTAAAATTTACGTGTCTTATATATATAATATCAAACTTACGTGTCAATATTTAGAAATCATAATATTATATTATCTTTATGTTATCGATTAATACATTGCAATTAACACTTAAAACTAACTGATTGTTATATATATATATATATATATATATATTTGTATTTGTATTAAAATATCATCACCAAAAATATGGTTAATAAAAGAATTGCATTAGGCTTTAAGAAGATTGAGAAGGAATGAATTAGAAACATGACTATTTTTCATAACTAAACACACGATACAAATCAGTACAAAAATGATCATTACATGAAATTGTAGAACAACAATATTGTGACATTTTTCTTCTTCATTGGCTCAACAGCTCCATGATGAGACAAAGTCGTTTATCTAGTGGAAGATTTTGAAACAGGAGGTTTTTCCTTTTTAAAGAATAGAGTTGTCATTGAAAAGTTTCCCAGGAAATTTTATTGAAAATTCTCCAGGTGCTTATATTTTCAAGAAAATATATTAAAATTATATTGAAATTTCCCAATTATATTGAAAATTCCCCAGGTGCATGACAATACATGACATGAATATAGTACGAGCATCATATCAACGCAAGCATTGAACTTAATATGAAAAAACAAGGAATCTTACACCGAAATTTGTAATTAATTTAAATTTATAGAAAAAAAACCATTTATTTTATATGTTCTTTCTTTTTACATGATTTGTAATGTGTCTATTAACTCTCGGATATCTGCTATATATAATATAAAACATATGCTTATGACGCACATATTTATTTACTAATGTAGAAAATATGACATTTAAAATTACAATTTATTATATAAATTGTAAAACTGAATTTTTAGAATGTTTCAGCCTTTTGACTTGCTTCTTGCAATATTTAACTGACTAAAATAATTTTATGTGTGCAATTTCAAGAATGTGGGTAACATCAAAAGTGCCTTATCAGCGCATTAAACACTTTACGGAATCATTCATGTTAATGCCTTCATTTCAATGCTGTTAATACTCACACGTATTACATGCCCTTAATCATGACCTGGTTACGTGACGAAGAACGCGTAAAAATTGAATACATGAATGCCGTAATTCACCTTTAAATAATGTAACCTTCCAAAATGCGTAGTAGTTTATAGTATTGACGCAAACCACATGTAAAAACAAAAACTTCTTCGCAAACGATAAGCTCTTGGATTCGAAATTATGGTTGTTGGTTTTTTAGAACAGCTAGCGGTCACGCAAAAAACATTTTTATACTTACTTTACGTTTATTTTTTATTTAATAAACATGCATATTTGATTAGCATTCGTTTTTTAGATATGCACCTGCTTATATTTGTTTTTAATTGTTCTTTTTTTTATTTTATGTATTTCCTTATTTTATTTTGGCTGTAATAAAGTTCATGTTTGGTTTCCAAACTAAAAATTATCGTTTGATCTTTGTTCGTTAATAAAAACAAAGTTCAAAGTTTGTTATAAATTACAGTGTAAGTTTATGTATTTTTTATGTGTGTAACATGTAATAAAGATTATTTACAATTATTCTTAGATTAACTGAGTGACAAAAAGATTGTTTGGTAAGATAATAAATAATGGAAAGAAGTAGATGCTTTTTATTTTTCTCACAAGCCTTTCAAAACGATATTATTTATTGATACTTTACTAAAAACTAGTGGCAACATTTAAAATTAAAAAGGAAGTAAACATTAATTTATTTTAATTAAGATTCCAAACCGTGAAGAAGAATGCAGGTAAAATTATAATTTTTGTCTTTCCTTTGATGTTTATAATTATATCGGGTTTTTTATATTAATAATACTTAATAATCAAAGCTTATTAGTAATTATTCGAATAAGCAATATAAAATACGAATTTAGAACATGCAATTCCACGATAAATATATTAATATCACTACCACGATTACGTATCTGATAAATGAATTTATTTAGAATACTAAAATTTATTTTAATTTGGGCAAGAGCCTTTCATTTTTAATCTAGAGCGAGGGTCTTCAAATCATAATAAAATAATAATAATAATAATTGTCAGACATAAATCATTAGTTTTAGAACATACAGATGAAATAGTGAAATTTATGTCAGCTTTTTTGCTTATAATTTTTTTTTTTATATTTATAGTTAGAAATTTCAGAATTAAATTATTCAATAAAATTTTTGTATACATGTAGTTAAAATAAAATATAGTGGATATTGAAATTTGTATAAATTCATCAAATTCTTTCTCTATCAAATCTATTAAATATATATTGAGACATTTCCTTCAAAATATATTTGTAGTTTGAAACAGTAATATACTTTAAAATATTCTTCAAAATATGCATCTTAAAATATTATTCTGAAAATTAATTTCTTTTATGATTCATATGTATCCAGATTCGCATACAACAATTAAAATATATTAATAATTATGAATTACTTTTAAATATTTTTATAGAAAAAACAATATTTTAAGATTACTCATTTCAAAAGTTATAATTTTTTTTTCATTTATCTTCTGTAATGCAGTTTAAAAAATTATAATTAAAATTTTTATTTTTTTTATTTATTTATTTATTATTTTTTTGGTCGTGGAATAATTTCAAAATTGAGAAGCTATTCTTAATGCAAACTTTTGTAGTGCTGCCATCTATTGGATTAATCTGATGATATTTCGTTCAAACGGAACAAATTGTATATGCATCACATAATAGATTTATATCTAGCAAAATCAATATTTTGAAAGCATTGTTTTCTTTTCATGGTTTCGGTTAATTTTTTTTTTAGTAATTTTTATATTCTTTTTTTAAATATTTTATATTTAGATTATAAAAAAATATACAAAATACAAATAATTAAATATTGTATTATTTTGTTACAGAATATTTCACACTAATATATTTCCAAATTATTAATGCGAAATGTTCAATAATCTTCAAAACTTAGTTTAAAAGTTAAAATTTAGTTAGGCTGAATGAATTAAACTGTTTACATTGTTTGTGTAGTAACAAATATAGTTCGGCCATCTATTATCGACCTATCCTATGTTCGACAACAGATAAAGTGTAGAAAGATAATATATATATATATAATACAAAAATTTTTACAATATATATAGTATAAAATATAAAATTTATTACCACCCAATTTACTTACAAATACCCCAAAATTTTAGAGTTTAATGTAAGAACAAAACGCATATCAGTAATCTTAAAGAAACAAAGAAAGAAAAAAAATTCAATAAATCATATTCAGGCAATAAATTACGTTCATCAGATACCGTTCAATTTTGAATAACAAATTAAATAAAACAAATTAAATAAAAAATTAAAAACTATAGAATTCCGAACGAAAAAAGCACGTGAAAAAAATTTAATAAAGAAACATATGAAAGAAATTTTAAAAAATAAACCAATAAGAAACGTTGAAAGTGGTCCAGGACATCTCTGATCCACTCTAGTCAAAACAATATCCATATATTTTATGGGTAACAAAATAATATGCTTCCTACATCGGCGTGTTGTAGGAGATGAAAAAAGCCTGGAATGAAATTATAAATACAATTAAGACATTAACGTTTACAGAAGGCCTAATTGGTAATGACTGGTTATGCTGATTTAAGATTCCTGTTATGCTAAGAGTTTCATTAGCAAATATGAAGCTTACATATCTTCAGAAAAATGTCGTCTCTTTTGTATTCACCTAGAATTGCTATCTTCTCTCCGTTTTTCTCTATTCTAAATTTGTAACATAGTTTTTTAAAAAAACACTTTTTAAAACTGAAGAATATTATGAATTGAATAACAAAACCTGAGGGGTATATAGTACGTAAAAGAATAGATGCGAATCATTTGCTGATTACATAATATTTTATCTTGGGAATCAGCAAATGATGAGCTACAAATCACGCCTTAATAGTATGTGGCTCTGCAGATTATAGATAAAAATTATATTATTAATACTGCAGCAAGAAAAAATAAACAATAAAAAGGCAATATTATAAAAATAAAACTATTCGTAAATGACTAAAATAATATCTTCTAATAAAATAAATATGTTACGTAATTTTTTATACCGTTTAACTATATTTAACTTTTTTAAATATTATTGTTAATGTAGTTATGAAAAAATTTCGGTTCAGTTAAACGGCTAGATGCTTTAATGATATTTTTTTCACTTTAGGAAGTTACTATTATGGAAAATTTTTTAATAATCTATGCATCAGAAATAGTTGATATGTTTATAAAATTTTCTTGTTTTTGTAAAAGATTTTATGAAATAGATCCTATAAACCATTACTAGCAAAATAAGCAACAGTTTCTGAATATGTCTTGCACAATTTATACTAACAGAGTACACACTATTATGGCATGCACTCAATACTACTTATAGAATATAATCATATATACTCAATACTATTTCTTGGTAGATACTAACAGGATATACTGAGATAAAGCAGTATACGCTAGCTTAAATCTTGAAGCACCTAATCAAGCCAAGTCAAGAGAAGGAAATTCGTATATTTGACACGGAAATTCTACTATATAAAACAGAACCACAAGCAAATTGAAAACTCTTTATTTTTCTACGATTTAATTCTTAATTGTTGCTTTATTGCTCAACGATTTAATGTGCCACTTTCTAATCGTAATCAAAGTGCCTGGAAATTGATGATGTCTCTAAATCTGAAAGATGAAAGTGGTACCAAGCTTGGGTAGGCGAACTTCTTAAAGTATGCATACTATAAAGTGAATATATTTTTCAGATCATAAAAATCACATCTAAAACTCTCAAATCAGCTTGCTGATTGAGCATAAAAATATAAAATTCAATTTCCTTTGGTCTTAAAAATTCAAACATTTTTAAAATCTTCTTGAAAGTACAGTATAAAATTTTTCAGAAACATTGATTAGGATACGTTTCTATTGTTTTATATCAAAATTTCAAATGTTTATAGCAAAATTAAGTTATTAAATATCACTATTAAATTGCGATCAATATCGATAGTTCAATTCATTATCAATAATATTTGTTCAATTCATTTAACGTTTCAGGATGTCATTCTCCAAAAAGAATATTAAAACTTTATTTCATTATCTCCTCATTAAAAAATTATTACTTTTGCAATAATATCCTCAAATCGAAGAAATTCTTTACCAAACAAAAGAATTAATAATTAAACATTATTTTAATTAAAATCTTAAATCTATTAAAAAGAGGAATGCACAAACCTTTTAAGACACGGGCAGAATTCCTCTTTCGTCACAGTATGAGAGCTGAAAGAAATATGCATGAAATTTATTACATAGAATTTATTTTATTTATTATGTTACAAGTAGGGATTGCAATACCGGTATACCGGGATACCGAATACAGGTATTTTGAGCCATTTGTACAATTTTGTAATACCGGTATTCACAAGTTTAAATACCGGTTTTTCGGTATTTACTAGAAATTTAGAATTCTTATCTTATCTGAAATTCTTATTCTTATTTGTGAAATTCTTATTCTTATCTGTGAATTACTATTCAGAATTCTTATCT